>WWET01000930.1:372031-387407 GCA_011038615.1 Limnodynastes dumerilii
TGCCTCATCCTGTGAATTGAATGTGAAATGTCAGCTCCATTGTCTGATCTCTTGTTTGGATCCAGCCCCATGTCGTGAAATCAGCATTACAACTACGAATGCTTTATCTGAGCCCAGTTGTAGAAGCTTGATGCCAGATCTGACTATACCTATCTAATAGGCAGACCCTTAACATTTAATAAAAAAAAAACTTCATTAGTCTGGTATTGAAAGCAGAATATGCTGCACCCCAGTGGTTGATATCCTGTGGTAGCAATAAAAAGTTCAAGTTTTAGTCATTTTTTTTAGTCAGTAAGTTGAGAAAAACTTAACAAAACTTTTTTCTGATTCTATTTGTGACAATAATTGGTTCATCCTATTACTACAATGTCAATGGGCAATACTATAGATATACCACTATACAATATAGTAAATCATACTCTACAGCCAAATGCACTTGTTCTAAAAGCTGAAGTGAAAGTTCCTATGCTGTCATAAAAATGTCTTCACTGTCATTAATTTTGGCAGCTGCCTCTTCCAGCATACATCCTATTGATCCTGGATAATGATATTATGTAATTGGAATGCCAAGTACAGTGAATGCATAACTCTGTACCTCTGCTTCTAACCAGGTCATTTCTCTTACAGAGTGACTTAGTAATGCTTGTCTAACTTTCTAACTTAAAGCCTGGCTTGTGCTATTCACACACAGCTCAGAACGTGTCCGCCTTGGTTAGTAATTGGGCACCTCACAGTTTGCAGTACTTACAAGACATCATTACTTGTGATGGATTTCTTTTTATGACTATGTGTAGCTAATGGGGAGCTATTAGAGAACAAACATAAGTACAAGATTTGGAAGGAGGACTGAGGCATCTAAGGGGACGGGCATTTTCCTGTTAGGTTAAATTACTTTTTTACAATTTGAATGAAAGTTTGTTTGTGCTGAGATAGACAAGGGTGGTCTAGAGCAGGGGTCGACAACCAGCGGCTCCGGAGCCTTTCAGTCGTCTGCTCCGGCTCCCTCCTAGGGGGCTACAAGTCCCGGTCCCTGGTGGTCTAGGGAGGCACCATTCATTCTATCAGTGTATATTGTACACTATATCTATGTATGTGAATGATGTGCTTTTTCATCTACAGCAGCGTCATTCACATAAACAGCTTTGGTCCTACAGGGCTCCCATATTAGCCCTGTATAATCAGTGCTGATAGAATGAAAGGCACAGTGGGGATCACCGCAGAGCGCGGAGAAGGAAGAAGATAGAGGAGCACAGTAAAGGTAAGTGAAGGGAGAAATCTGGGGAAGATGCACATATAAAAGGGCAGTAATAAAGGCTGGGCACATATAAGGGGCAGTAATAAAGACTGGGCACATATAAAGGGCCATTAATAAAGCCTGGGAACATAAAAAGGGCAGTAATAAAGGGTGGGCACATTAAAGGGGCAGTAATAAAGGCTGGGCACATATAAAGGGGCAGTAATAAAGGCTGGGCACATATAAAGGGGCAGAAATAAAGGCTGGGCACATATAAAAGGGGCAGTAATAAAGGCTGGGCACATTTTAGATGTCAAAAGGGCTTTGTGGCTCCCGAGGTTTTCTTTTCTGGAGGAAACGGGTACAAATGGCTCTTTGAGTGTTTAAGATTGCCTGCCCCTGATCTAAAGGAACATTATATGTAAGTGACTGATGTGTAGGGCTAAGTATCAATAATCACCAGTCTACAAATTTCAGTGCTATGATGAATTTCCCATTTGCATACTAAAAACGTTAAAACCATTATATAGGGCTGTCGTTTAAGCTGGAACCAGGTCAAATGTCTCTCAAATTTCACAATTTATCAACCTCCAAAACGAATCAATGTCAATCTGTTACAGACCAGTAACCAATTCAGGTAGGCAAGACTGGGAGAAGTGTTTGGAAAGTGATAGCAGAGCCATATCTAGGGAAGTGTTAGAGGGCCGGCAACTAGGGTGCAAATCTGAAGGGGAAGTTTATGGTTAAATTGGCTACTATTTCAGGGCTAGGGAGTACCAGTTTTTCTTTTTGACCAACCACTTTAATTTCTAGATATAGCTTTCTCAAACACACACATACACATAGACACACACACACACACACATAGGGGTAGATCCAATCGCTCGTATGTAATTTTGCCATCTAACGCTTGCCAAACCCTACCTTAACTTTTCAAAGCGTAACTACTGACATACGTAAAGGCTTCACGTACGTAAGTGCCTAAGCACACCTATACTGTACGATTTAAATGCCTCACCCCGCCTCCGAAGCGTAATTACGGGTGCCGTATGGATGTCACGCCCCTTTGCTCGGAGTTACACTGTTGATACGTGGCTGGCACATGCGTTCAGAGTTACGTGGCATAACATCTGCCGTGCGCATGGGCAGTAAATACTAATGGGCGATTTTAGGTCAGCGGCTAGCGTAAAATCGGTCGCGTACGTAGTTTAGGATCTGGCCCATACTCACTACATAATAAGCAAGGATTCCATAAAAATGTATAATGTTACAAAGGGAAATAGATAGTGTCCTGATTTAAAATAACTGTGATGGATAAACATTTTAGGTATGCTACGTACATGCATCCTTCTGTGTTTGTGTGTGCGTCTATATACTTCCCTTACGATTCATTAAAGTAACAATTGCAAAATAAAACCCTTGTAGAGACTGTGTTGCACTAATTATCTTAATTAAAATGTGCAAGGAGTAAAATTTCTAGGAAAATGAACTCTGCTTGCAAAGGAGAAAGCATTCTAGTGGAAACAGGTGGGTTGGATCTTGTTATACTATATAGTAAACCTTATAGTTCATTATAATGAACTGCAGTAAAGTGATTTATTTTGTGTAAAAGAAAAGACATTAAGAAACAGCACAGAATCCTGGGAGGGATGAGAAAAATGTTATAGGTACAGGATCGGAGAAGAGTATCTATCATTTGTTTTCTGTCCTTCAGCTGAATATGAAGGGTCAGATTTAGCAATTAGATTCCACAGCAAAAAAGATGACTGAACTGTGATGTCATAAATTCACAACTACCATGAACTTTAGGAAAACAAAAGGGTACCAGATCCAGAAGTCCGTTACCACTACCATCGTAACTACTTCCACAGCAACAGCAGACTACAGTACAAGCAGACTACAATACAATCCTATGTTCCGTATGTGTGACTAGAGAACACTCCCCTTGCATGTGCAGGACTTCCACACCAGCGAATGAAAAATGAATGTACATAAGGGCTTAACCAATAGCTTACTGTAGCAATCCTCCCTCCGCCCATCATACAGATACAGTGTATGATCAGTAGATCCAGATCTAAGCTGGAAGCCTTTATCTAACGCATTCGCAGTAGTGAAATGCAAATGTTTTATGCACACATTTTATAATCCTTGATATAGTACTAGGTATAAATAAAAGCCTACAATAAAATTATGACTAGGTTGCTCCATAATTTGTACTGAATACAGGTGTGTTTATAACATGGTTGCTGACTCTCCTGAAATGCTGCCATTTCTCCCCTTATCCTGGGAGAGCAGATAAATCTCCTGCAATGGGCTTGAAGCCATGAATGTATGCCTATCAGCAATGCAATTCCTAGGGCCACTATCAGCAATGCAATTCCTAGGGCCAAATTTACTAAACTCTGGGTATGGAAAAGTGGAGATGTTGCCCATAGCAACCAATCAGATTTTAGCTGACATTCTCTAGTATGTAAAAAGAAAGTGAGAGCTAGAATCTGATTGGATGCTATATGCAACATCTCCACTTTTCCAAACCTGCAGCTTAGTAAATCTGACCCCTAGTGTTAGTAGGGATTGGGTGGGACTTGATGATGTAACATTATGAATAGTAATGCTGATGGAATGGGGCGGAGCTTCGGGATGTGATTTGCATAATTTGCTTCATTGAGTGCCATCCCCATACTGCATCTCTTTCCTCTCTCCAAGATCTTCCGGAAGGAACAGAAAATAAAATAGAAAGTCGGTGACCTCTTATAATAGATTGTTAAGAGAATGAACAGAATGGAGCAGAGAAAAGAACTGAGAATGGACAATATATAAATAAAACCAGGAGTGCATTGGGAGCAAAAAAGGATACAGTCCTCTACTGAAAGAGCCAAATGAAACAAGCAATATTAATTACCGCCTAACGATTTCTCAATACATTCTAGTAAAAATTGTGTAATAGAAATCAATGAGATGCATTTGTCCACACATACCAAAGGTTCCAGGAACTAAATAAATAAAAAACAAAGCAAGTTTTCTACTAGCACAATAAAGTTGTATTTAATGGCATTAAAAAATAATAAAGTTCATTACACTAAGCCTGCTGCAAGCAGATGTCCTGACAATTTGTCCTTGAAAAGTATATATGGACGGTGCTTATGAAAACTCCCATCCTTGTGAGATATTTCTCGTACTGAATCCAATGCCCAATTTAACATCTGCTGCAAATTCTGTTCCTAGTTTGTAAAACAGTTGAAGGGGAATTTTCCTAAAATGTAAATGACACTAATTTTGATCTAATTTTGCACGGCAATGGTTCTGCAAAGATAGTGGATATAATTTTACTTTTCTTATTTTATTTACTTATTTTATTTTTTGTTACTATTGTGGAAAAAACATTAAAATATATGCTTCTTTTAAGAAATATGTGCAGTGCACTCATTTTATTTAGGTAAGATGTAAATATATTTATTATTGTAATCAGTCACAGTTATTTATTTTCATTGCATTTAGGGACAAATGTTTGTCAATCTATACCAGTGTTTCCCAACCCTGGTCCTCATTGATCACAACAGTCCATGTTTTTCAGGCCTAGGTACAGAACAAGTGATAAAGGGTTTGATCAAGACTTAAGTAAGTGCTTGAAATAAGTTACTCCTGGGCTAAACCATGTTGCCTTGAGAAAGCTCTTGAGCCAAACGCACAGAGTGTGTGTGGACCTGCTGTTTATTTTAATTTCCCGGCACTTTATAGCAGTTATCTACTGCTAAAATTTCTCCTCACTTGTTGAGGCTGAAGATTCGCTAATGCTATTAGCTTAATTTTGCTTGATACTAGTATAAATCGATATTACACCATGTGTGAGAGGGATATCACCCGTTATATCTCTGGTATACTAGTAGCGTGAGATCCCTCTCATATGAGGGCTCACAGCTCAACGCTCCTCTTTTCAGTATTAATATGCATATGGTTTAATACACTACTAATTCATCTCCTATGCTCTTTGTTCTCAATGTATGTGGCAACTGGATTATAAAGAATAACTCCTATTAAAGGGGGAAAAATATTATTGTAATTAACTTTTGAATTTATAATCTAATACCCCTTTCACATCACCACGAAATACTCGGGATTTTCGCCAAAAATTTCGTGGAGATGTGAAAGGTGCACTTCCGGTGGACCCGTGTCAGAAGACCCTGGAATTCAACCCAAGTGAAATTAAGGGTTATTCCCGGGTAGGGGTGCAGTGTGAAAGTGCTACCCGGGTTTTTCAACCCGGGTAGCACCTAATGTACCTCGATTGGTGGAATTTTTGAGGACAGGATACCTTATCTAAAAGGAAGGATATTATATTTCAATATAACTCCATTTTTTACTTCCTCAACAAGGATACCGGGGAACTTAATAACAATTACATTATGATCAACTTTGATCTACTTAGGAGTGAATCTCCAATATATCTTTTTTTGTAATACAGTTCCCCTAATTAATATCTGAACCACTGGAGTTTAATTTAATTGTATTAAGATCCACATTCCTGATAGGTTGTATGCCATCAGATTCCCCCCACACGTCTGTTTACTGCCGGGTGTGATATTCTTAAATTTGAGGTCCATACCCACACTCCCCCTTATTTTAGATCACACTTATTGTCTGTGTGTTACACTGTTTTATGTTTAATTTTTTTTTTTTACCTATGTCGCTGCCATCATATGCCAACTCTAAGACAACAGTAAACAAATTACGCATCGCGATGACGACAGGGCAGACCCGGGTCTCAGAATTTCCCGGGTCTGCCCTGCAGTGTAAAACAGGGTCTGTGACCCAGGGATCCTCTGCTGCCCCAGCAATATCCCGGGTCTGTGAACACGGGATATTGCCGGGGCGGCAATCTGAAAGGGGTATTAGCTGCTCTTATGAGGACAGGATACCTTATCTAAAAGGAAGGATATTATATTTCAATATAACTCCCTTTTTTACTTCCTCAACAAGGATACTGGGGAACTTAATAACAATTACATTATGATCAACTTTGATCTATGAAATACCTACTTAGGAGTGAATCTCCAATATATCTTCTTTGTAATACAGTTCTCCTAATTAATATCTGAACCACTGGAGTTTGATTTAATTGTATTAAGATCCACATTCCTGATAGGTTGTATCCCATCAGATTCCCCCACACGTCTGTTTACTGCCAGGTGTGATATTCTTAAATTTGAGGTCCATACCCACACTCCCCCTTATTTTAGATCACACTTATTGTCTGTGTGTTACACTGTTTTTTGTTTAATTTTTTTTTTAACCTATGTCGCTGGCACCATATGCCAACTCTAAGACACTATGAAAGGTGGTTGTACTTCCATGAAACACTTATAGGGCCAGATTTACTAAGGTGCAGGTTTGGAAAAGTGGAGATGTTGCCCATAGCAACCAATCAGATTTTAGCTGACATTCTCCACTGCACTAAAACTCTCATCATCTCCTAAAACTTTGAAGCGGAAATAAGAGAGGAAAGTTACACCTGAGCAAAACTATATAAAAACTAAAAACTATATTGATTCAAGGGATTTAAATTTCATCTATAATTAATTTGACTCCCCCTGAAATCCACATGGTTTTCTGGTCCACTGTGACAAAGGTTTGTTCCATATCCAGAAAAGTCGACGTTAGCAACTCTGGATAAGCCAAATAGAAAATGAGAACACTTTTGAAACATGCAAATGGCTGTGTACTGGCAAATAGAGAGGTGTAATGCAGCTTCCTATACAAGTTTGAATGTTTCAAAGTATCTTTTTTTTATGATTAATTTATTTGCTCTCTAATTATAATAAACTAGTTAAATATAAATAAGATACAGTTTAAACTCCTTTAAATAAAACCCCTTCTTGCTTTTGTTGTTGGCTGTACATCTTCTAGTACATGCTACAACAATATGCATTTACTAAGTAACAAGGGATTTTCTACTATTTTTATCTACACTTTTTTTCACTCACCTAGAACATGAGCTCAAATAACTGGTGCAGAAATAATATTATGTATTTCACCCCCAACATAAAAATGTACTGACATTAGTCCATAGTTCCAGTTACATACTTTTCATAGTTTCATCCATCAATTTTTCATGACCAGCTTGATCAACTCTTCTGGAATGAGTATCTTACATCAGATCGTGATTCATAAATATCGTAACCCCTTTTTTTGACTTATGGACTAAGCTACTTGTTGTTTTAGAGATAATTTGTCATGTTGCTTAAGAATGAAGTGAGTTTTCACAAAGGTTACATCAGATTCAACTTTATTGAGATATGAAATATATTTTTTTCTTTGAGCTAGAGACTTTAATTCCCACTACATACAATAAGTATGTAAATAATAAGTAAATTTCATCCTCTGAACTATTGTCTAGTTCTGAACTAATAGATAAAGCTGCCAGTTTCTGGGGAATGCACCCCAAATAATAAAAGATTTAGAGGTCCGAATGTCACCAGAATTCCTCAAGCTGCTTTGTCAGATGTTACAATATGGATATCCAGGCATATGACAGGGCGGTGCATTCACTTTGTCCACCTAATCTTGGTAAGGTGGGGGGGAGCCTTTCAATTTTACAGTCTGGCTGGGTTTAACTACTTTTGTGTGGACCGCTAATCCGCACAGGTGACTTAGGGCAGGGTTATGGCAGCGTAACTGCTGATATAACCACACAAGAGAGAAAGAGAGAGCGGAGCAACAGGGCAGTTCACTTTCCTCTTACATGCGGCCTGCCAGACCTCCAAGGACTAAATCTGGCCCAAAACGTCTCCATTATTTAGCAGTACATTGCCCTATTACAAAGAGAGACTGATAAAGAATACAAAGTAGAGAAATAATAGAAGAGTATAGAAATTCATCAAATTCGTGAATCTTCTGACTACTCTGATAAATGTTAATAAACTAATTGTGAGTTCTATAAACAAGACTGTCCGTAGTTATGTACTGCTCTGCATTAAATTGTGTCTGCAGTGTTTTTATGTTAAAATAGTTTGAATTTAATGTTTCATTTGTATGAATGGAATTATGTACTTGTGTAATTACAACTAATAACTGTATTTTCTATGGTTATTATTGAAGACTAATATAGCATTATCATATGTATACAGTCCCCTTAAACACCCTTACATTCCAGAATGCTTTTACCAGACAGCTATGAAAAGATCATTGTCATCTGGTGCAGACATCACACAAACACACACACACACGCACAGACACACGCACATACACACACGCACATATACACACACAAAACACTAAATAGTTTTCCGGCATTGCTTTTCATTCAAAATTTTTATTTAAATAACTTGTCTTTATCTCTATTTAAGTGGCATATCAGTACATTTTCTTTATCCAACATTCCTGGAAGACTAATGCTGGCAGCACAATGGAGCTGATCAAGTGCATGTTACCGAAGAAACACGCAACGCCCAATAGGACGCAGGGAAGTATCGCCACCCCCCACAGTCATTAAATGGGTTTTATAACGCATTTGCAGCATTTAAATACTTTGTGGAGCATGTACATTAATGCCAGAGCATAGTAGCCGTATTCCGCTGCTTTTCTGCCATTACAAATAAATATATAAATAATGAATAAATAAATAAATGGGGGGAAAATAAATTAAAAATTAAAAATCTTTATTTATTAAACCAACTTTATAAAAAATAAATGAAACATAATTTTCACAAACTTACCTGCACCTTCCACTTACACCTTCCCCTGAGATGGTGTAAGCATTTTGCGAGAAGCACATGCCCCTTTCTCTGCTACTGTGCCTATGTAAATAAGAAAAACATCCCTTCTCTCATTTAAATATCGTGGAACTCCCTGTTGCATTAGCGCAGATGCGGACACAGGTGGATGGGCAGCAGTGCTTCATCCATCTTTCTCAGCTCGCTCCCATTCTGGCCATTCACAGTGCTCATTAAGGCTGCACTTCCAACTGAAAACAGATGCGACATTTTCAGATAAAAATTTAAAAGTCCCCATGTTCCAAACCTGCATTTACCTGACTAACTCCTGATATAAGGAAGTGAATGTGACTGTGTGACTTTGAAGAGTTGAATAGTATCTGAGAAATGGAAAGTAAATACAGGTTATTCCCTATTCAAAAGGCCACAAAAACATCCATATGATGATATTATACTATTAATATGATGTTCTTATTGTATGACTGTGTGTAAAAGTTTTTAGTTGGAGAACACAATTTGGACAGCTAGGAGATGGATTCTCCTAATTACTTGTATGTAATAACTACTTACTGTTACTCATTGTTACATATGCTGTGCAACTGAAAATTCCAAGAAATAAATAGATTTAAAAAAATATATATCCATATGCTGTACATACATTACATTACATACATTTATTATCGGTGCACCTGCAATAGACTAAAGAACCGCAATGACAGCACAATAAATATCTAACGTGGGTTTAGATATTTAGCCAATTATAAGCAATAGCCTGATTATCCTATAATCAGTGACTAACCTAAGTGTGGTTCTGTGATGAAAGCTTTAGAAATAATTAATTGGCAAATTAGATAAATTCTTCACACATCATAAAACACTGTAAAAGACTGATTTAATAAAGAGACCATTCACCTACTGCATTCATGTGCTTACACCAGGATATCTTCAGTAAAGAACAGTTACTCATTTTATATTGCTCTGATAGAGATTTAGAAATGAGTTTATTGACTCATAATCCAAGTGAGAAAATGAATATTGTATCATATGCTGCAATATCTGATACAGCAATCCTGTTCTTCCACCATGGATTTATTCACTAAAAGCAGCAGTAATATTGCCCGTCTATCTGGTCATGCACAGGGAACCCTCGCTGGAAGTTGTCAGTGGTTAGCTTAAGAGTGCTACTCAGTGTAGGCAATGTATTTATAAAGTGCTCAGTGCTCATAGACTGACTGCAGAGTGCTGTCTTAAGCTGCCAGCCTCTGACAGTTTAGAGTTCTGTGAGAGCAGGTTAGGCGGTTGTCACAGGCCCACTTCTCCTCCTGGAGCTGACAGATTGAGTTTCGTATCTCAAAGTTATAATATAATAATAATTGTGTGCTCTATGCATGAGCTGAGAATTTTCCCAGAATGCAAACCTCCCTCCCAACCCCCGTCCCTCCCGAATGACCTCGCATATCATCTGGCCCCGAAGGGCTCAATGAGGCGTACTATACAATCCTGCAGGAAGACATTACCTTCACCCCAACAGCCCTTTACAATAATATGCTGAACACAGGCCTTACCCTCCATCATCTTACTGAAGCCAGAAGAACAGTCTTTCCAATGCCTGGCAGAGATCATATCTCAGTAAGCTCCTTTAATTATGGCCATGAGGCTATAATCTGTCATGACTTGGTTGATTGCCCCAAATCATTTTGGCTTTCTGAAACACAGACACTGAGGACCGGATCCAGACTTGCATCCGGCATGTGTAAGGTGTTTTGACTGGAGGGCGCATGCTCGTAACTTCTAACGTACGGAACTTACGAATCCACAGTAAGAGGCTGTGCTTCCCCTCCGCATGCAAAGTTGGGTGAGGGGAAGCATGGAAATTGTACAGTGTGGGATGGGTTTACCACATCTGTCGTATGGACCCCTGATCTGCACATTTCGGTTAAGACAGGCTTATGGCAGCGTAAAGCTCACATGAGAGTGACAAAGGGAGTTCACTCTTCTCTCTCATTCATACTAACAGACCCCCCACTCCCACCAGCATTTACAGGAAGCTAGAGGAGGTCTGGATCCATCCTGAGTTATTTCCATGCACAAGTCCCAAACTAAGACTAACATCAGCCTCAATGCTGAAAAGGCATTTGACCAAATTGCTTGGCCTTCATTTACCTGATTTCTCACATTCCAGCAATTTAGACAAGTATTTAGTAACTTTT
Source organism: Limnodynastes dumerilii (assembly GCA_011038615.1). NCBI lineage: Eukaryota > Metazoa > Chordata > Amphibia > Anura > Limnodynastidae > Limnodynastes > Limnodynastes dumerilii. The sequence goes on from WWET01000930.1 coordinate 383,185, forward strand.
TACACACTATTTATACTAAGCCTATTGCCCATGTTACAATCTATGGTATCAATTTTTAAATTGAAGCTCCCCCTAATCGGTAACTGTGACTTAGGGCCTGATGCAGACCTACGCTCGGGTGCGTCTTTATGACGGGCGTAAGCGTAAAAAAAGCAGCCATTTGTACTTACTGTGCATGCACGGGGCAGATGTTACGCTCATGTTACGCTCCGAAATTCTGAGCGTATGAGCCTTGAGCGTAACACCTTTGTAAATACAGTCGAGGGGGCGTGCCTGCCATACGAAATTCATACAGTGAGGCATTTAAATTGCACAGTATGGGCATGCTAAGCGTCGTAACTACGCATTGAGCTTACGGACGCCCGCGGTTACGATCAGAAAAATTAGGGTAGATTTTGATGGGCGTAAGAAGGCAAAACTACGTACAACCAAGGGGAGTGCCGAGGAAAGTGCATCAGAGGTACGCTGGCGTAAACACGCTACGCACATGAGCGTTTCATGAACTTAGGTCTGGATCAGGCCCTTACTCACTTGCGGTCTTAAAAGTCATAACCACAATAAATACATTTTATTAAAAAAAAAATCCCCCTTCCTACTATTGAACATGCTGTTGCCGGTATACATTTCCACCTGTTTTAGAGCGTACTTGGAATCTCTGGATTAGCCCCTTAGAGCATTAACAGTGGAACACTTTTTATCAGATGATCGGGCCATCCAGAAGAAGGTCAGGTCAAGTTATCATTGTATAACTCTACTTGGAAATTTTATACCTGAGCCTTACATGAAGAGCTAAGAAGTGTTTATAAAATGTATAATTGAATATAATTTTAATTATACATTGTCTATATTGGTTTTATTAAGCTGTGTGATAGCCTAGTATTCCACCTTGTACTTAGTTCTTAAATTTTAAAAGGGGTCATGGTGTATGCCATGGTTCTTTTTACTAAATCTACAATAGGAGATTATCTATCAGTGAATCAATACCATCCAAATCTTTAAAGATCCCAAGGGTCATTTTCTAAAAGATTTACTATGCAAGAGTAGTTCACATGGTTCCACTGGGAGAAGCCATCATCACACTGACAGTTTAACGTTTCATAATTTCAATCAAGTGTATTCTTCTTTTAATTAAATTTTATCCAGCAGCACCTGCTGCAGAGACACCGAAATGCCCCATGATTGCATATTACATGCACAAGTGACTTAATCATGCTGAAAGATAACTAAGCATATATCATGTCAATTATTTCCTTTTCAATCTTAATCTTTGACCAGTTCCATAGACTAAGGCATGTCTAAATCGAAGGTCTTTGTATTTTTGCAAAAGCTAGAGATTGCCACAGGTTTTAGTGTATGTTTTAGATTCTATCATTTAGAATAGTTTCTTGCTACCTTTAAGCCACCAAAAATAATCATATATTGAAGTTGTTTTAACCTATCTACTTGTGTGATGATATCTTTTCTGACATGCAGCATGGGTTGTCAAGTCTTCAAAAGTGAAGGAGGTTTGTGATGGTAATAATAGTTGTAAAGATAACTCCTAGAAGACATATAGAATCGGATTCACAGATCCCACTCCCCATTTTGAGGTACCTCCGTGTGGACATTGCCTCTTCCCGCCTCCCCGGCAAATCTAAATTCCCCATCCCCCTCCCATTTCTACCTAATCACTCCCTGAGGCGGCATTAGGCCGCCTCTTTCTACTTAAAATACTCTGCACGGTCTTTAAAGACCAGATTGATGCAATCTATGTACCTAACTGGTACGTAGATTGCATAAATTATCTACTGAGCATGCTTAGTAGGTCATTTACTAAAGGCCCGGCACCTAAGCGTCTGCTAATTAGGTGTGAATCCTGTCCATACTGAATATATTAGAGAAATATATATAATCTAGCCTCATGACCAGTTTGGAATCATATTTTAAATAGTCCCACTAAATTAGCTGCATCCTAGTACCTAGAAATTTTATATCATGTAGGATCATCCTTCGATCCTACAAAAGGGGACTTTAATATATACAGAATTTACCAGCCCTGCTCTCCAGTGGGGCTCTTTCTCCAATGATGTTAGATCATCAGGATTCCTCTCATCTGACCATGGAAAATAAAATCTGTTTTCTTCATATTCCTGCTTTGTCCATCCTATAGATATACACCTTTAGTCTGGTCTTGGCAAAGAATTGTTATGTTAATCCCCCTACACAAAACCAAACCAGTGCAGCGCTTCCTCATTTTGCAACTATAAATTCAATTTGTGTGGATATTGCTCTTTGCTCAAAGAAAAGTAATCTAAATTTCCACTCTGGAATGTGTTTTTTTCCCGATTTATATAAATTGTGGACATTGGAAGATTTTTGTGATTCTTGTAAAATGTAAAAAACAAAACAAAACAAAAAAAAGACTTTTACTTGATAGAAAAGTCACTCTCAATAGATGTTAAAGAGTGACAAGAATGAAGCTATATTGGTATATGTGCTACTCTTTACTATTATTATAGTTATTTATCTATTTAAACCTCACTCTCAATAAATATATACTTTATGGCTTGTTATAGAATTATACAATTATGGCCCCTCTTTTTCCTGGTACCAGAGGACAGTGTTACTCTGTCAGCACCCAGCACTCATAGACTGACCATGTAAGGTGAAAGCCAATGTTAGCTTACCTCATGGGTGCAGGCCGAGCTGCTGCAGCTGACCCCTCTCACCACAAGGTCCTGTAGCAGCTGTACCCATGGTCGTTTCCCTAATGTTTCTGGACAGGGATTTTGGGGTGGAAGATTACCTATCAATAACAAATGAGGTCACAAGTAACAGTCTTCCCCACACACACACACACACACACACACACACATATGAAGAACTTTTAGTGGAATATATGGAGAATGACAACAAAAACCTTTTCTGAAACCATGATTCTTGGGAAAGTTACTTTTCCATGTGTCTAGGCAGAAAAAAATACATTGCCGACTTTTTACAGGCTTACAATTTTTAAAAATGGCTTGGTCGCCTTTATATCACCATCTTGCACTTGCTTCAACCATCATGTACTACCACTATCTGCATAACAAGAGCGGTCACTAATGGATGCTTAAAAATTGGTGGCTACCAATGCATCTGCCTAACACTAGTCACCACGATACTCACTATATTTTCCTATAACTTTTATTCCACTACAATTGTTATTCCATCCTGTATCTGTACTACATCTCCTACATTGTACAGTCAATAGGGAAGGGCCTTCGGCTTTGTGTCATTGAAAGTCAATCGTTTTTTTCATGACGTGTAATATGTCAGTGCTTTTCAATTAAAGAAGACTAATAATATATAAACATTGGACCGGATCAAGACTTAAGATCAAACTCCATATCTTAGCCTACGGAGACTAACATACGGAATTTGCTATCCTAGGTGGCGCACGTAGGAGACCTGAAAGCACCCTTAAGTATTCTACTTGCGGGTAAAATCCTGGATCGTATGTAAGGGCTTAGCCAAACCATTATTGTACGATTTAAATGTCACTGCCCAGATACGCATTGTGTGCAGAGACCTTGTACTGCAGAAGCATAATACAAGCAGGATAGGGGACTTACCTACTTTATGTACATAAGACCCCTATAGTACCGAAGTCTGCATCAGGCCCATCCAGAGCTGTAAGTTATTTGGTCGCTGTTTGCAATTAAATATACACAAATTGAATACAATTTGCCACAGTTCACAGATATACAGATATTTTTACAAAGAACACAAGTTATTGTTTCATGTGTTGACATATTGTTAATACTATCATTAGTATTTATGTCTAAAGAAATTATCATCCACCTTTTTTAACCTATAAATCGAGCATCGCGTCTACTAACATGCTCCTACTGTACTTTGCCCAAACTTGGTACACCAGGCGCCACCCTTTGGTCACAAGGTGCAGTGCATTTAAACTAAGTATGTCTAAAGATTGCACATATCTACTGCAAAAAATAGCAAAATATTTTAAAACTTACAAGATAAGAAAACAAACCTATGAACAAAATCTCTCCATATGCTTCACATCTGAAAAAAAGATTTTGAGGCTGCATTGCCCTGTAATGATCATAATTTACAAACACGTTATTTACTGCTTGCTTTTCCTGAACTAACAAACAAACATGCATGCACAATGGATAATTTCACACATAAACTAGACAATTAATTAGGGCTATCCTGCTAAATGAATTAAATATATATAT
>WWET01000930.1:410512-423817 GCA_011038615.1 Limnodynastes dumerilii
CTTACAGGATCCCAAGCAGCATGGATTCACTGGGGGAAGATCATGTGAAACAAATCTTATTGAATTTTTTGACTGGGTCAGTAAAGTATTAGATAAAGGGGGAGCTGTAGACATAGCTTATCTAGATTTTAGCAAGGCTTTTGACACTGTGCCACATCGAAGACTGTTAAATAAGCTGGAAACTTTAGGGTTGGACTTAAAGCTAGTTGCATGGATACAATCTTGGTTACAGGATAGACAACAAAGGGTTGTAGTAAATGGAATCTCTTCTGGGGATGGTAAGGTAACCAGTGGAGTACCCCAGGGTTCTGTACTTGGACCAGTGTTATTTAATATCTTTATAGGTGATATTGTCTGTGGTATTGAGGGGAAAATATGCCTTTTTGAATATGACACCAAGATATGTAACCGGGTAGACATGCCAGGTGGGTTACAGAAAATGAGGGATGATCTAGGTAGACTGGAGGAATGGTCAAGAGTGTGGCAACTGCAGTTTAATGGCAAAAAATGCAAAATCATGCACTTAGGACATAAAAACCCAAAGGCTCAATATTTCCTTAATGGCATTACATTAGAATCTACCGAGTAGGAAAGGGATCTAGGAGTCATTATTTCCAGTAACTTGACGGTAGCCAATCAATGTAACAAAGCAATGAGACAGGCAAGTCAGATGCTTGGTTGCATAGGGAGAGGAATTAGTAGCAGAAAGAGAGAAGTAGTGATGCCCCTTTATAAATCATTGGTACGCCCTCACCTAGAATACTGTGTTCAGTTCTGGAGGCCATATTTCCAGAAAGACATATATACATTAGAGACTGTGCAAGGAAGAGCAACTAAAATGGTCCATGGCCATTGGATCAAATCATACCAAGAAAGGCTAGAGGAACTAAACATGTATAGCTTGGAGCAGAGAAGGGAGAGGGGGGACATGATAGCAGCTTTCAAATACATCAAGGGTTGTGACCAGCTAGAGGAGGGTACCATTTTTCAAAAGAAAAGGTGTAATAGAACACGAGGGCATGGATATAAACTGGAGGGTGGTAGATTCAAAGGAAATGTGCGGAAAAATTACTTCACTGAAAGGGTGATAGATAAATGGACTATTCTCCCATCTGAGGTGGTTGAGGCCAATACAGTAGAGCAATTTAAACATGCTTGGGATAAATATAAGGGTATCCTAAATTGTAACCCAAATTGAGGGTAAATAGGGTCTAGGATCAGTATAGTTTTCAATAAACAAATGGGCAGACTAGATGGGCCATGTGGCTCTTATCTGCCGTCACTTTCTATGTTTCTAAAGAGCTATGCAGATGTACAAAATGTTGCCGTTTGATGACCGCGAATGCGCACATATAAGGTTTCCATTAATATTCTGTAACCTCGGGATATTGGAAGTCTGTATGATGACAGGCCAGCGAGTATGCAAGGTAGGAGGAGTTTCAGTTTTACAGTAACGGTTACACCCTTATGATATATCCAAACGTTTGCGCTGCCCCCAGCACAGAGAATTTAAGACAGGCTCCTGTGTTGGTAAACCTGTATGGGCGAGGGGAGTGGCCTCCCAGGAGCATGGAAGAGGGGAGGATCTGGCCATGAATCTCCACCTCTCCCACGCACAGAGCTCCAAGTGCAGCAGGTAGAGGCCTGAATCTGGTCCATAATTATTATAATATCAGTCTCTGCCCCATTGGAACTACATACTAAAGTCCCTAACACATACATACACATATACACACACACACACACACACACACACATACACACACACGGACTAGGGTAAATTTATTCAGCAGCCAATTAACCTACAAGCAAAAATTTACAGATTGATTATACCAGAGGTTGCAGATGCTTAGAAACCTTCTCATATGTCACAATGTCCAATTCCTTCTGTGAATGACCTCTGTAAGATAGAGTTTCTCCCTCTCTCTCTTCGCTCTCTTTCTGATGTCCTTGTGGTGTTTCCTTAATTACTGGTATCTTTTTCTTTTTTTTTGTTATCTTTTCAGGTCTTTTCAGTCCTCCCAAATAGGAAAAAGGAGATCCCTAAGGGCGCACACTGCATGGACTCCCTATGTCCGCAGATAATTAAATAAAAGTATAGTCTTTATTAGAACCTATTTAAAATAATTTTTTTGTGAAATATAAAAACAAAAAGTAGAAGTGATGGGAGAGAAAAAAGTAGTGATAATAAAATTGATGCTTTTGTTCCTCACTAAATAAGCCTATTTTTATTATAAATACCTGTTATATGGGAATGGAGTTATAGATCAATCTGCCAAATAGACTTAAATAGATTTATCAGATTTTAGGATAATCCTCTAGAGTAGGTAATATTCAGAAATATAGTTCAAAAATAAGTTAGGAAATGAATCCAAATAACCAGTTTGTAAATAATTGGCTGATTAAAGAATAGTTTCAATAGCTAGATGTATAATTAGCAGATCGAGAAACAAAGTAACTCATTTATTATACTGATATAATATCGCTTCATGGCAATCTCATTTGTAGCAGTCCTCCACCATACAAAAGAAAGAGACAAAATCTCATGTAATATCTCCAAGATACTCTGCAGTGGTTTACACACACTCTTATCCTCTTTCATTTTTGCATTTCTTAATAAACTTTTCTTTCTTTATTCCTCTCCGTTCTTAAATAACAAAAATAAAAAATTAGTTATTTATGTAGTGTACTCACCCTTTAGGTGTCTTGTATCAAAGCATGTCACAGATTGTTCATCAGAATTTAAGTCCTTCTTATCATCCTCGTGAAAAACATAAATAGTGGTTGTCACCATAGTGTAATACCGTCAGTAAAGCAAATATTATGATACTTAGTAGTGAACTCTCCTTTTAGGTGTCTTGCATGAAAGAAGAAGGGGAGATACCAGATGGCAGGGAAAGGTTGAAAAGGTGGACTAGATGGCAGCAGGCAGTGGGAGAGAGGTGTTTGAGAAGGTGTGAGGGAATGGGGTCTCAGGACAGGTTGAGGGTAGTGTGGATAATATTAGGGAGTGAATTTTGTCGCTTGTTATAGGATGGAAAGAAGAAAACTCATGATGGTTGCAAAGAAGAAAGGGTGGAAAGTTAGGGAGGGATGGAAAAAGCAGGATGGAGGAGACGTCATTTCTGATAATTTTGGATGAGAAGTAGGAAGCAAAATTTGAAGCGGAGATAGAGGGTGGGATGGAAGTCGGGGGTGGGGAAAGGAGATAAAGTTAAAGGTGGAAAAAAGGTGACGGGGGTTGGATGCTTTGGAGATGATGAAAGATTTGAAGAAAATTTGTTTGGCTTGGGCAAGGGCAGAGCAGTAAGAGGAAAGGATGAATTTAAAGTGGAGGAAGTCATCAAGGAAGCGGGATTTTTGCCAGAGTCGCTCGGCGGTGCGAGAGCATTGTTTGAGGAAGCACATGACCTAAGAATGCCACTGCTGGGGGTTAGAACGGCGAAGGGATATGGAGAAAGGGGGGCAGGCAGAGTCAATTACAGAGAAGAGGGTGGTATTGTAGAGGGAGGTGGCTTGGTTGGGGCAGGAGAGAGGTAAGAGGGGGGGATGAAAAGGGTGCTGATGTTTTGTCTTTTAAGGATATGTATGGGTTTGGGGGGAGGGGAAGCAGGAAAGTAGGGGGAAAAGGAGAGAAGGTAATGGTCAGAGAGAGGAAAAGGATAGATGGAGAAGTCAGTCAGAGTGCAGTGGTGGGTAAAGACGAGGTCAAGGGAATGGCCTTGTGTGTGGGTGGGGGTCGGGTCCTTTGAGTTAGGCCAAAGAATGAGTAAATAGAGATAGAGGAAATAGAGGTGTTGGAGTTTGCAGGTTTATCAACGGGAATGTTGAAGTCACCCAAGATGATGGAAGGGAGGTCAGAGGAGAGATGGTGGGTGAGCCAGGCAAAAAAGTTCCCAAAGAACTGCGAGCAAGGACCTGGGGGCCAGTAAATGACAGCAATGTGAAGGTGTAGGGGACGGAAAAGGCGGATGGAAGAGAAGATGAGGACTAGAATTTTTCCAACTGTTATCACACACTGCAGCTGCAATTATTTTGAGATTCTGAACTTTAAACATTACACCACCTTCTGACATATTATCATTTTCATACTGAATACGATATAAAGGGGCAATGTTACATTTCTGATACTAGCGCAGCATTAAGGATACTGCACCCACATAAGTAATATTATTCATAGTAAACCTATCGTATAACTTACTGTAAGTGAGAATTAGGGCTCCCATTATTTGCTGAGCATCTGACCTCAGAATAAACAGGTACCAGTTTTCTGATCAACTCTTTAAACACAAATGAATTTAGAATGTAAATCAATTTTACAAACTCATTTTTTTATTAATATTTATGTAAATTATTTGACTCTTATATAATGCTCAAGCAGCGATTCCACAACCTTTGTGTAGCATTTGAAGTATGAAATGCTAATGCTATAGTTCGAAAGAGACCACTGAGTGGGATGTGGTTTACTGGTACAATGGTCTTTTGCCGAAAGACCATCGTATAAGCAGCTGAATGTAGGCAATTGAAGTGATGTTACTCCTGGAGTCAGGAAGAGTCATTCGACAAAAGGTAAGAGGTACTCTTAACCCTTTCCTAACCCCAACCCTCCATTTTCCACAGCCAAACCCTAACCCTCCCCTTTTTTAGCCCTAACCTTCCATGTACCATAGCCTAACCCTAAACCTCCATGCCCCACAGGCTAACCTTCCCCTTAAGCCATAACCCTAGCCTGTAGCCGCCGCAGCCTAACCCTTACCTATAACCCGCCTCAACCGCAGCTGCCTGTAGCTATTGGGAATGAGAAAATAGGTTCACGATCTCAATAGCCTTTTTCTATTTTCAGATACTTTCGAACAATGATACAGCCGCCATGCATCCCTTAGACATAATGGACCAGATTCACACTTAAGTGTGAGATCCGGAGATCCTACTTCTCCAGTCCACTCCACTCCACCAACCCCATTTTTAGGTGTCAAATGGCACCAATGAGGCTAAACTACCCGTGTATAGGGATAATGCACACAGATTTTTTCTAAGTCTCCCTCCCTGCCTAATCTACATCCCTTCCCCCACCAACTTCCCCCTACTCATGCGCAGTCAACAAAAATGTAATAATATGCATCTAATCTGAGGCCGGTCCAGAGTGAGAGTACACCAGCCGACGCAACGTTTCTCTGCGTGATTTTATATTGTGCATGCTCAGAACTGAAGAGAAAGCAGTCTGGGGGCCTGTACGAGATTCGTGGGTGAGTTTAGGTTTGCAAATTGTACAGTAAGGTCTTGGCTAATTTATGCTACCACTGAATATGTAAACAGCGTGTGACAAACATTCCAAAATCACTGGCACAGAACCGACAGAGGGCTTACACAAATCATTTGCATAAGTCCCCCTGAGTCAGAACATCTGTGCATGCGTGCGCCAGATGTTCCGACAGCATAAGTACTGCATATGTAACTAAGTTACGTACATCAGTATGTACAACGAAGGGGCTGACCCTTCCTTTATGATGGCCGTATTCACGCAATACAGGAGAGGATAGCCATTTAAATGAGGAGTTGGAGCGGGGAAGCTCTGTTATGACTACGGCCGCAGACCTAGTCATAAAATTAAGGTAGAAATCTGGACATGTAAGTTTCCAGATTTACTAGCGACAGTGGGGAGTGCAGAGGGCTTGCCTTCCCTGATATGGGTGCGTAACTAAGGATCCCCGCATGCATGTAAAGCCTGCAGGGGTCAGGATCTGCCCCACTATCTCTAGTTCTCTGCTACATCCAACAGTGGTTTATCTCAGTACTACAATGATTCTTAACATCTTCTTCTATGAAGGACAGCACCAGCTGGGTTTTCCAGTATCATTTAATTCCTTATTTTAACAAGCTAATAACATGCCTCTTCTTGCATGTGTTGGTAAAATACCTCAAGTGAAAGTAAATAATTGAAAGGTTATTGATTCCCTGTAATGTATCTGGCTTATCATCATAAGCAGTTTAATACCATCATTATTATGAGTACTGAATGTTATGCCATTTTAGCTCTGAAGCAGCTATCAGCCCTATAAATCATTCATATTTTCATTATTGCTGTTTAATTCACAATATGTAGCACGTCTGTGCAACTCGGCTGTTTCAGGCTTTGTACAGCTTTATGTTGAACAGAAACATCACAAGATTAGTGAAAATAAAACATTACACATCATACGTCTAAAATTCCCTACTCGGTATAGCCTTGTATTTAAACAGCTCCATGGCGATTCTAAATAATTACAGTTCCTTGTCTCCTCTCTCAAGCACCAAGGGGACTATGTACAATTGTGTCTTGCGGCTTCCAAGATGTGCAAAGGGAAGTAGGTTAAACTTAATACATCCCACAAGGGTGCTTGAAAGTTTTCCGGGTCACTGGCTCCTGTAAGAGATAGGAATCAGTACATTTTTGCAGCTAAATGAATATGTGTGCAGCTTACCATATGTAAGATGCAGTCTCCTGATAGATATTAAGGTTTGCCACCCACCCACACATACACACCCGCGCACACACACAAACATGCAGACACACAGCCATATTGGCAGAGCTGAGTAAAGAGATTAGTCATACTGACATACCCTCAAACTATACCTATTTAGCCAGTACAATACTGTTTTTTAATGGTCTGTAACGGTTAAAAGTGCTCCTGTACCGGATTCTGGCCAGGCAGTTCCCTCCCCCCCCCTATACTTACCTTCCGGTCCTGCAGCAACTTATCACTATAACAGCTGCGGGGACAGACTCAACTATTCTGACAAGACACTCCCCTGTGAGTTCTTAGCTCATAAAATAAGGTGGAAAATTAGAGCAGATTAAAGCCACACCCCCTTTATGGAATAAGCCACACCCCCTCCATGGACACACCTCCACCTACCCCAATATGTACATATAGAGGCTCATATGAGTCATTTTTCATCAATCGTATTTATGGACACACCTGAGCATTATATGAACAATTACAACTGGTCATTTTTTTTTAAAACTTCCTGTAATTTAGGGCTGGTTTGTTGGTGTTGGGCGTTTCATTTCTTTAAGAAAACATCAAGAAGGACATATGTAGCACCAAATAAAATTAAATATTTAATTTCCTACACAGGGCCTTTTAAGTATTTTAGGTTTATATATAAATATTCAGTCCCTTATATAGCAGCAATATCCAGAGGCAGATCAATTAATAAACTAATGAAGCTTTAGCTTCAGGGCTCCTAATCCCAGAGGGCCAATGAAGCAACTCTCTTTTAGCCTTTTTATTTTGAAGACTGCATTTTTCAACAAAATCAATAGTTTTATAAGTGTGTGTTATTAAAACTAAAATGATCAATTTAAATTGATAGAATCATAAGCCAATAGGTTAAAGTACTTTATACTGACCTTAGAATATGCTCAGGGGGGTTTCTGAGCACCTAGAAACCTCCTCTTATCAGTGTTGGCCAGCAGACCCTCTATCTACAGCTCCGACCAGACAATGGGCCTGATGCAGAACAATGCTTCGGAGCGAATTTACGCTGGAGACGTGAAATCGCGCATTTGTAAGTACTGCACATGCGCACCATAGAAAATACGCTAATTAGCGTAACGTAAAATTGAACGTATGGGCCATTCACGTATTGTTAGCGTAAATACTTACGTGTGGGCGTGCCAATTTTACGTGAGTCAACAATACGTTTGATTTACGTGAAGTAGGTGGAGGTTTGTATTTAAAGTGTACAGTATGGGCATGCTAAGCGGCGTACGTTCACGTAGTCTATACGTCCGTTAGCGGACGTACGCTGTTACGCGAAAAAAGTTAAGGGAGGGTTTGGGAAGGCTGTTACGCGAAAAAAAGTTAAGGTAGGGTTTGGGAAGCGGAACTCGGTGAATTACGTACATTCAAGGGGTGTGCCTAGGGGAGTGTATAGCGAAAATACGTTATGCGTGGAAACGTATTGCACACGTAGTTCTGGATCTACCCCAATGGCTCATATTATCCACTGAGAGCTGTTGTCAGTGTCACTGTGTCAATTGAAGAAGATAACAGCTGTTATCCAGACTCAGTGCTGATGGGAATGGGCTCACTGTATGGTCCATTTTCAAGGATTTTACCGCACCACCACATTCTCTGCCATTTGAGCCTTTGGACCTTGTTGAATGTTGCCAGTTGTTTCTGATTGCAACAATAGTTTAAGCTTTAGTGTGAAAAATTTTGATCCGCCACTGGCTTTATCCCTTTAAGGGCCTTATTTTACTAAAGTCGATTTTGCTAAAAATGGGCAAAATCCCGGGACTCTGCAATCAATTATGCAATCGCCGCATTCACTAAAGGCAAAGTCCCGGGACTTTAGCCTTTAGCAAAATCGACACGGCAAACATCGCTGATAAAGCGTTGTCCCAATTTTTTTCAATGGCACATATAGCAATCGTCGGATTTACTAAGTGTCGCTTAGTAAAATCGCGAGCGAGTTGCTTAAAAAAATCGCCAGGAAAAAAAGCGTCTTGCGTGTTTGTCGCATTCATTGAAAGTGACACACACTTTAGCTGAAAAACACATGTCAACATAACGTGTTTTTAATATTCAAAATGTGAAGCACAGAATGCTTAAAACCCTTATCATGCATGCGCTGATATTACTATAAGACACAGCATGGACATGTGTTTCTGGCCATGATGTGCCTTCTAGTAAGCACCAGCATGGCAAGGGTTAATGCCATGCTGATGCTTACATAATGGGCCCTTTCATTTAAGAAAAGCATTACCATTGTTACATTATGTTTACACATTAAATAGATGCCCCCGTTACTAATAAACTTACACCATATGCCCTATTAATACTTTTATACGTGTAGATACCCCCTTTATTATTCCAACATTATTAGTTGTCCCCTTGAGTAATCATAGCTCAGTAAATGCCACCCGTAGTAATCATAGCTCAGTAAATGCCACCTGTAGTAATAATTCCTATGTAGTTGCCTCATCAACATGCACACCTCTTTCCGTCCTCTCCGTTCTGCTAACCAGCGCTGTCTGACCTCTTTACTGATCACCACATCTCACGCCCGTATCCAGGACTTCTCCCGTGCTGCACCTCTGCACTGGAATGACCTTCCTTCTTCAGTCAGACTCTCCCCCACATTGCAGGTCTTCAAACGTTCACTCAAAACGCACCTGTTCAGGCTAGCCTACCCCTCCTCCACTTAACATCCACACTGCATCCTTCATCTATCCCTTCTCTTCCTTCCACTCTCCTCCGCTCACACCAGCAGTCAACTTCCTTCCATCTCCTTATGTCTTATGTAAGTTCTTCCCTCCCACATAATGTGTTAGCTCGCATGAGCAGGGCTCTCCATCCTAGTTCTGTTCCTTCCTCCACCACTCCCTCCCCACTTTGTACCCTCTTGTCCTCTTCTGCTACCCTTTTACCTAATCCCCACCTGGTGGCTCCCTCTCAACTTCTCACTGCGCCCAATCCTGATCTTCCAAGCTTGACACCTCGCATTTTGCCTTGCGTTCTGTGCTTGCTTCACTTTATTGTTTTTCTGTGTTATTTTTATAGTCATATTGTATTTAATATATACTAAGATTAAGGGTGAAGGCACAAACACCCTATACAGCTGCTATTTATTTTCCTAAATCCAGCGCCGCTTATTTATCTTTTGTATTCTATATTTTAATATTTATATTGTATTTTATTATGTACTATGCTGTCCATCCCTGTCCTTTATGCCTACTGTATTTTGTTGTATTTTGAACAGTGCTGCGGAAACCTTTTGGCACCTTATAAATTAACGATAATAATAATAATAATAATAATAATAATAATAATAATAATAATGTCAGCTCTGTGATTTTCAATTATCTCTACCATCTATTTTTCTGACATCATTCCATCATTGATCAGTAATATTAGGCATGTTAAAATATAAAAAGTCCAATGTCCTTTGAAAAGATTCTAGCTGACTGTAGGAGCGTACGCAATGATCAGATCTCTGTCTGACCGCTGATCTGTGTGTAAGTCCTTAATCCCACCCCAACTGTAAAATATAAATGCAACCTCCATCTGTCACGGAACATCTGGCATGGGCCAGTCTGACAGCCTAATTCCGCATCTTGCGTGCAGAATTCGCCTGTTTTTATTAAGTGTGGATCCAGTCCAATAATAATAATAATAATAATAATAATAATGCGGAATACTGAATTGTACATAAAGGACTTATCCATATAAATACCTATGAATATCCAGAGGTGCAGCAGCTATGTGATTGCCCAGCAGGAAGCATTTCTATGTGACAGTGAAGGAGCCTGGTGAATTTGAGGAAGGTTGGTTATATGGTTTATACTGGAAAAGCTGAAGCATAATACTATGACCTATACCAGGGGTCAGCAAACCACGGCTCCGAAGCCACATACGCATTTGCAGCGGCTCCCTCCTAGGGGACCACATGTCCAGCAGCCTGGGGGCAGAGGAAATCCCCGGTGGGCCCCGGTGCCTATAAGCTCCAACCCCTTTTGCAAGGGGGGTGGAGCCTTCACTGCACCCCCTTGCAAAACTTCACTTCACTTTTGCCAGGCACCCCTGCTGCAAACAGCAGCTCTGTTCACAAGATAATAATAGCAGAGTGTGCCGGGGAGCAGAGAGCTGGAGGAAAGAAGACATCAAAGGTAAGGTTAGAGTTCTTTAACAAGGTAGTTGGGGAATGGGATTTTAGAAACATCGAGGGGTTACAAAGGCTATGTGGACACATGTAAAGAGGGATCAGTAAAGCTGACTGGATACAAAGAGGGGCAATTATGTTAGCTGGAGTCTGGAGAAAGAAGGAGGGGCAATAATGTTAGCTGGATACAAAAGGAGAGACAATACGGCTAGGTGGACACATAAAGAGGTGGCAATAAGGTTGACTGGACACAGAAAGGTGGGGGGCAATAAGGCTGGGTGGACACACAAAGACGTGGCAGTAAGGCTGACTGGACACAGGAGGAGGGGCAATAAGGCTAGTTGGACAAACAGGAAAGAATAATAAGACTGACAAAACAAAAACAAAGAGGGTGGGAAATAAGGCTGGCTGGACACAAAAGGAGGGGGCAATAATATTGGTTGGAAACAGGAGGAAGGGGCAATAAGGCTGGTTGGACACACAGACAGAGAGGGTATAAGGCTTGTTGGACACACAAAAGAAGGGGCCAATGAGGCTGGACACAAATTGTAAGATTGTAACATTGTAAAGCGCTACGTAATCTGTGGGCGCTATATAAAAACCTGTTAATAAATAAATAAATAAATAAATAAAGAGGGGGGGCAATAAGGTTGGCTGGAGACAGAAAGAGGGGGGCAATAAGGCTGGGTGGACACATAAAGAGGTGGCAATATGACTTACTGTACACAAAAAGGGGGCAATAAGACTTTCATAATTGCAACACACTATAGTTTTTTTTTTAATACATAGCATAAAGGTAAAAAAACCGATATATGCAGTGTTATCTTCATTTTAGATGTCAAAAGGGTTTTGTGGCTCCCAAGGTTTTCTTTTCTGGGGGAAACGGGTCCAAATGGCTCTTTGAGTGTTTAAGGTTGCCTACCCCTGACCTATACTGATCAACGGACCAGCATCAACGTGTGATTTTTATATATGCAATTTTTATTACAAAAGCCATGAAGTAGTTTTTGCACATTAATATGTTTTCATCATGTATTTTGATAAGCAGGTTTTACAAACTGCAGCATGGCGTTACGTATCAGCCATATATAATGTAAGAGGGTTCTCCTGGCTTCTGTCGCTCCTACAGACACAATCTGCTTTTGTGCATTTAAACATCTTAGGTTCATGCAGCTGTCTCTATAACTTAGTGCATTTACAGTTAGATGATTTTTCTGCTGAGCTTTTCCTGCAAAGTAGAAAAGCGCGGGCCGTTTCTATTGGTTGCAGCTTTGGTTACTGTGGCAACGGTGGGCTGTCTACACGGTGAACTTTGCAAGCGTGTACGAGACAGAGAAGCCATTGAGTGATGGGGCGGAAACACATTAAGAGAAGCTAAATGGGAATCCCAGCTACTTACACTTGCATGTTTCGTTATTACAGCTGCTGTTCTTCATTTATGTTTTTCCGATATGAAAACTATTTATATCATTTCATTGGTGATCATCTTTGAAGCCTTAAGCTTAGATGCTGGCTTGACAGAAGCTGAAATATTGGCACCCTATTAGGAATCTATTGACCTCCTGGAAGGCAGAACATTGAATAGACTACCCCCTACCAGCTCTGCATTACATTAATAGCATTCAGTGTTTATTAAATGCAGTATGCTTCCTTTCCCCATCAGCAATTAAAAACAGAATTCACATTTCATAAGTGCACCCAGCCATATAAAATGAATACTGCACAATTATAATCGGGCCACATACACCACAAAACAAAATTATTACTGCTTAAATTTAAGCAGTAATAATAAATATAACAATTTCTTATAGATTGACATTGTTCCCTCCACCAGGCCAGTAGTGCACCCAGAAAACCCCCACATTGAAAAAAACATTTTTACTGAAAAAAGTGCCCAAAAAGTGTGTGGGGGGGGGAAGGGGGTGTGGCTTCACGGTTATGTGAGGCAGACTGACATATAGGAAGATGGTAATGGCCTGTGCTGCAATAGGGAAGCAGGTGGGGATGGTGAATGGGTCACAACAAATTCAACAGTGATTATACACCGACACAAGCTCTGGTCCATTGTGTAATGTGCTCTACTATTGCTATTAGATGTGTACCTTCAAAATAAACCTACTATTTTAATGTGCGAAAGAAGTAACTTATAAATATCAAAACAGGACGTTTTACAGACAATAGGCAATGCAATTCCTTAAGGTAGAATTTTTGTTATTTTAAAATCATACTAAATTCAACATTATAAACTTCCTGCTTTCACAGAGCGTTAATGGATGTCTTAGATGTCTTGGCAGTCAGATTATACGACCATATTATCACTATTGTCATTTTACATATTTTTTTATTTATTTTTAACAGTGACATCATATTAAGTAGCTCTTTACAAATGTAAACAGTCCTTCACATAAACCTCTGCCACATTATAGTCTAATTTCCTAACATACACACTAAACACACACACACACACACACACACACCAGGGTTGCCGACTCTCCTGCAATGCCTGGTAGACTCCCGAAATTTGGGCAGTTCTCCCGGTATCCCGGGAGAGCCTGCAAGGGCTGGGGGCACTCGCCTCAGTTCCCAGAGTATCCACACTGCCCAGCACTGCAATCAGGGTTGGGGGCACTTGCATGGCACAGCGGGGGGGGGGGG
>WWET01000930.1:441228-453520 GCA_011038615.1 Limnodynastes dumerilii
TTAATTGAAATTAAATAAAATGAAATACAATTAAAACTGACAGCAAAAAGCTTGATTTGAAGATGAAAGCACTCACTCCCTCTCTTCATATGGAAGTATAGTTAATCCCTGTCAACAATCTAAAGCTAACTCATTGCGGCTGCCGTTTGCGAAAATTTCGCATATAAATTCGCATTGCGGCTCATTCGGTATGCGAACGATTCGCATTCGATTTTTTCGCAAAATACATGTATTCTACTAGAAGATTTTCGAAATTCAGATTTTCGAAATTGACCATTATTCTACTTTGCTCTGTATCGAAATGTACACTATTCTAAATATAGCTGTATTCGAAATACAGACTTTCGAATTAGAAAAATTAGAATTTCAGACTAGTATAAATAGAAACATTTAGGTGAATGCATTTTTCGAATTTTAACAATTCGGAGAAAATTCGCATTCGCAAAAGAAAATTCGCAATTCGAATTTTCGAAATTGGGATTTTCTAACCGGGGACCCACACCCGTCACTGCTTCAGTGACAGTCTCCGACGAGCTGCAGCAGCTGCGCGCCCGGGAGAGGGACGCCGTCAGGGAACCAGGAAGCAGGTAAGTGCGGCGTCTGCCGCGGTTCGTGATACGGCATATATATACGCACGTAAGTACACACATAAAGTTAGAGGTGCTCTATAGAGGCGTATGTCTACGATTGTATGGCCGTGAGAGCGGAGTGTCATGGGTGTTGGGGGGTGTTGGCTTGCTATGTGCGAGCGTATAATTGCGTACTTTTGAACAAACGCATCTCTGAATACGGCCCACTGTGCCTCCTAGTACTATATGTGCCAGAATGCTAAGGGTTAATGGCATGCTGCGCCGTTGATTTAATTTTAGTTTTTAGTATAAGAATAATTAGAACATTTTTTACCATTTTTGAGGGATTTTTTTCTAAGTGAGTGTCAATTTTCACCAATTTGACACTCGCATCCACCTCTTTTTTTTATCTCGTACGAGTTTTTGGCGAGTTTTCATTTTACAAATCCTTGTATAGTAAATACAGCAATTTGTTTGTTCTGCCTTTTCTAAATCACCATGGCAATGTTAAAAACGGCAATTTACAAAAGGCATAATTTTAGGCGATTAAATGGCAATTTGCCTTTAGTAAATCTGGTGATTGATGGAAAAATCGCCATAGTTTACAAACACAACTTCAGTAAATCAGGATTTATTTGGAGTAACAATTCTATTGTTGTAACATAATATGCTCTTGATTTAATGAGTCATACTTGGCCCATAACTTGCTACATATAATTCAGGGCACCGAGATAACGCCAAATGGCAAGTCAAAAGTGGAACTGCCAAATAGATTTACACTTTCAATATACATTGTTGTACAGCTTCAAAAAAAGAAATCAATCAACTAAAAAGCCAATGTTGGCCCATAAACCTCATTTTTTTAAATTTAGTTTTGATTAGTTACACATATCATTGGTATACAATGCAGCTCTCTATTACCGCTTTAAGATCGCCGCCCTAGCAGTATCCCGGGATATTGTCGTGTCAGCAGAGGATCGCAGGGTCACAGACCATGTTTCACACTGCAGGGCAGACCCAGGAAATTCCGGGACCCGGATCTGCCCTGTCAGTATTGTGAATCATCACACTATGTAATTTGTTTACACTTGTTGCGAGGGCAATAGTAAACAAATTGCACCAATCAAGTAGATTATGTGCTATCCGGGTTGAAAAACCCGGGTAGCACCTTTCACACTGTAACCCTAGACGGGTCTGACTCGGGAATAATCCTTCCTTTCACCCAGGTTGAATTCCCAGTTCATTAGACCCGGGTAGAGGCACCCAGACCTTTTCACACTGAGCCCTTACCTGGGTTTTTGCTGCCTGGCAAAAACCCGGATTTTTAGGGCGATGTGAAAGGGGTATATGTAAGCCTGAACTTAGCACACATAAGAGATATAGGTCATCCTAAATTTGACATGTTAAATATGGTCACTGCTTCAATAAATGAATAATTGCAAATTTGAAGTGTATCACAGTCATTCGTTTTATAACTACTCTAATAATGCCATCTACTGCTTAAAGGTAACATTGCATTGGGATTGATTGCTGTTGAAGAAATGACCAGTAAAAGAATGGCAATATTCAGGCTTGTCAGACCTCTTTAACTTTGTTAGTTTTGAGGTAATCTAGAATATTTATTTATTAACGGTTTTTTAAATAGCGCTAACAGATTACACAGTCACACTGAATATGTGCAGATAAGTAATTTTGTATGTGGAGTAAATTATCTAGCCTCCCTATTAACATATAGATATATACTTTTAATAATATATATGGATTTTGGTCTTCATATGCACTTGTTATTTATTATTTATTACTTGATTTAAATTAATTTGTTTTTAATGAATGACCTAAATTTATATAGATATATATTTGATCTTATAATAATCTAAATATATAAATACCAAAACTTAAGATTAAGATATGAATAGACTAGTTATGTGATAATTGCACCTTTCTATGTATAATAAAGGGGTGTATGTGGTTAATTAATGTGGTTCAATAATAGAGGAGTATATGTGGTTCATTAACTGGTTACTTATATATTTATGTGGATGTGTGGGTACATATATGCATACATTTATGTATGTGTGCTCACGCATATGTGTATATGTTATTTATATGTTTGAATTTTTTATTAACTTTTTATTTATTTATCAACTTATTTATATAACTTTAATCACATCTGTTAGATTTTTTTTTATGTGTATATATACTTATCCGTTTGTTTATTATCTTATATAAATGAAATGTGTATTGGTCATTATATAACAGATGATGATTGAGCTAGAGTCTTAAGATAAATTACTACGGGTACTATTCATATGATATTATTTAATTATATGATTTAATTTAATATCTTTATTATGTGGTATTATCTTATATTTTTATTAGTATGTTGAAGGGACTGATAGGGGAACAGCATTTTCAAAAAGAATTCTATCACTTTAAGAACACTAAATATACTCTCAATACACCTGTGTAAGGACTTTAAATATGGATGTTACGTTAGACACGAGAATCTTGCTTTGAGAAAGTCCCCAGAAGCAGGGACGAAACGCGTCAGTGGTTTGTGGGTACGGGGATCCCTATTCACAATACAGAAGAACACGTCTAATACTATTGATCCTTTGAAATTTCTATTACCATCTGTAATCAATGCAGCACATACTCTCCCTAACTGGAACACTGTGAGAGGAAGTCTGGAGACACTGCGAGAGAGAGGAAGCCTTTTAATCCAGGCAGCCGATAACCTGAAACCACGGACATAGTCCAAACGAATTTGGAACACGAGCCCAAGCACCTTACACACCGGAGGAAGCTTCAGTCAAGTTTTTATAGAATGAAAGGGGGGCACATGTAAATCTCATCTCCGGCTATGGCGGTATGTACTGTATTGTCTCCTGAATTTGAACTATCTCTCGGCAGTGCAATTATAACAATACCATCAGCTGCAACTGAATTATAATATTGGGAAAAGATACATTTTGATACATCCCCCGGCATTGGCCACCCAAGGGACCACCTGTCAATTGAATTATTCTATTTACAATAAGTTACACTGTCTACTGAAAGTATTAAGGATCCATTCAAAAATCCTTACAAAGAGAAACTTTTAAACGGGAACCAGTACCCCAGTTTTATTGTGTCTATTTTATGCAAATAGTATTTGTGGAATAAAGTGTGATATATTTTATCTGAAGTGCTGTTCTCCTAAGAATATTATAGCCAACATAGAGCTATATATATCTATGCCAAGAGTTTTTTTATGTTTTTTTTTCGTTTTTATTTATAATTGCATACACATATATATTATATGCGCTGTATCTATATATTTTTTGTTTTCTTTAGTTCTCATTTCTTGAGTTCTTAAAGAGATAGTGACACACTATCTCATACAGCTGCTTTGTGCTTTTAAGCGCCACCTGTTTTCCATAAAATAACACTGAATAGTTAGTAGCAGAACTGAGGGTAATTTTAGTATGGGAAGTAAAGTTTTTAAGTTGTGTTAATCATTTAACAGAGAGGTAAACCAGATAGCAGAGTGTTTATTGGGTAGACAACCATGTCCTTCGAAGATCTGAGAGCGAGCTGGGATATATCTTGAGATGAGTAAGGATATGCATGTGGGTACAGTTTTATTGATGGCTTTGTAGGTTAGCAAAAGGATTTTGTACTTGATTCTGTACTATACAGGAAGTATACAGTATACAGAGTGGAGCAGCTCTAGAAGAGACTTTTTTAAGAAACATCAGTCTAGCTGCTGCATGCAATATAGACTGTAGGGGAGTAGTTTTATAATGTGGGAGTCCAATAAAAAGAGCAATGCAATAATCAATGATTAGTGCATGAATGAGAGTTTTAACAGCGTCTCCTGTGAGATATTTGTGTATTCTGGAAATGTTTTTTAGATGTATGGTGATACCTAAGCATTAAATACATGTTTCAATGTGAATTCACTGTGCCCTAAATATGTAAAAATATTGATTTCTCAATTTAATTCAAGCAGCTTAATATTTATATTATTATTAAAACATTTTCTTTAAATCTCGGGAGTCCCAATGGCTTGATTAGCCATTAGGCTGATAAGGCTACAGCCTAGGGCACTGGGCTCCAGTGAGGCGCTTCAAAATTGACCCCCTCTCCTTCCTCGCAGGTTGCAAAAAAAAAGTCCCTCAGTATGTGATATATGCAAATCGTGTCATTAAGCCCCACCTCCTATCATCACTGCCATAATTCATTGTGTTCCATGGTGTGGGCGGGCTTGATGACAAAAATTTTGTCTAGTCCCGCCCATCTCTAGTAACATTAGGGATTACTAATATGAGAGGCAAACTGGCCTCCTGGGATACCGGGAGAACTGCCCAAATTTAGGAAGTCTCCCTGATATTCCGTGAAAGACACCCTGGTTAATTTGTTCCCAGGCCAGTGTTCACAACTAGCTCATGTGGATTTCTATTGTGAAAGAGCTGAATCCTGTTTGGAGCCTGTTTGGTTTTGTAAAGGTAACATAAAACGCTCTATTACAAGGTAAAATACCTTGTAACAACCTGTAAGATTATAACTGTCTTTATAGTTCTGACGGCTGTCAGTTGTCTAGTTTTTATACTGTAAATTTACTTTTCTACTATTGATTAGCATCATATTTTTTAATCTTTTATGTTCTGTATATGTATATATTTGTATACTTCTTCTTCCAGTGAAACGAGTGCCTATTTGATGTGATTATTAGAACTTCATATGCCTGCATTAGTTCCTTTTCTATTGTTCACTGGCCCTGTTGGAAAGTACTTAAAGTAAAGGTAAGCTTTAATTGTTGTTGTAAACACCTGTATGAGATTTTAATAGAGAGGAGGAACTATAAAAACTGAGAGCCGAGCCTCTGCCACACAACCCCTGATGAAGTCCGATGACAAAACGCGTAGGGTAGAGCTGCCTAAACCCGGGACAGTGTGCACTTGCCATCAGCTGGAGCTCACATTGCAGCGATGAGCCCGATATAATTGTGCCTAGGCATTCTAAAATTGGCAGAGAAACACTGTTTACCACATACAGACTCCGCAAAATAGAATCCTCTAAAAAGGCTTCTCTGCCAATTCAAGAACACCAAAGTGTTTAGACTACTGCACTGAGTAATAGTCTACTACTGACTTCCAGTTTTGGAGGTGGAGGTCCGCTAGTTTTATAATACTTTTACTGGATCCTGTACTATGGTTTTAATAGAGGTGTATGTGTATATCTAAACCTGTGATCTCAGAGAGACTGATTTGTATGCAGCAGCCTCTTTTTGGATATTGTGTTTTAAAGTCTCTCTGAGATCACAGCTGTGAGGGGGTGTGGTCTCAGAGGAGCATTTGGAGAACTTGGGAGACTCCAT
Organism: Limnodynastes dumerilii; assembly: GCA_011038615.1. Taxonomy (NCBI): domain Eukaryota; kingdom Metazoa; phylum Chordata; class Amphibia; order Anura; family Limnodynastidae; genus Limnodynastes; species Limnodynastes dumerilii. The sequence goes on from WWET01000930.1 coordinate 447,160, forward strand.
GAGGTATGCTCTCAGTTTGGAAAGAAATTGGATATTTGACCTAAAGTTAGGGCTCTATTTAGAGTTAATATTAGAGTTAGGACTGCTCCCACAGAGAAGCCTTGATGTTGGCGGAGCAGCTTATCAAATTTCTGCAGATTTTTGTAACTAATTCTCTGGTTTTTATTTTAAAGATAGAAATTCATATTTAGTTACTGAGTAATGGCTAGAGTGCCAGGCAATGCCCTGCTTTTTGTACAAATTCCCTGCCCAGTGCACCTGCCGTGTATATTACTTTAACAAACTAATATATATAGTAAAAGTTAAAAAGAACCGCACTTACCTCCTCCTCGTGTCTCCCTGGCTAGCCCGATGCCGGAAGTCGCTGCAGCCCTGCCGCCTCAGGTTACCCTGGTAACGTAGGCGGGGTAAGCAGTCCCTGTCAGTCACCACAGCTACCAGGTCTGCGAGGGGAGAGTGCGCTAGCGGTCTGGTTAAAACAAAATACATATGATCAACGGACATATATCTAAGTTCACAATAGTAATTTTGGCAAATGTTCTCACAATATCACGGTGGTACAATAATTACAGTGCAAAATAATTCATTTAATAATATCAGAATTCTCCAAGATACATATAAGCAATGTTAAACATATAGCATATACAGAAGTGATATTAATCAATCAAAGTGGTCACAGTGAAAAAACAATAATATAACTAGAAGATGGATACAAAAACTACCTAAGGGAACATGTTTATAGGGAACATATTCAGAAAAGTTATGGGCACTAGCCACCAATTAGAAAAGACCCAAATATAATATCACTAACTGAAAAAACATCAGCACAAATGTACCTATTAGGATATATATATATATATACATATATATATATATACACGCACACATTTGTATATTAATATTTTTCTATCATGCGCTCTTTTTCATGATGCTCTTTAATGTCTTATTTCATCAGTACTTTTTGAGTTTCATATTATTTTACTAATTAATTCATAATTTTCTAATTTCAGAGTCCACAAACCTTGTTTAAACTTTGAACAGTTTTAAAGTTAATAAAATGAGTCTGCTAAGATTACAAAAATGTGCGTATGTTTGTATGTTTCAATGGCAACAACCCTGGAGGATATTAAGAGAACGGAAATGAAAAATAAAAAAGAAGTTGTTGGTCTAAAGATTGACTGAAGAAGAGAGACTCCTTTTCGCATAAGTCACTGATCTGTGAAAGCCGAGCAAACAATCCTGATGATTTCGGTAACGTCATTCGTATAGGTGATACCACTTTCTTGGCTGCTGGAGCGCTTATTCAGTGCTCACTAGAGCCCACTAATGTAGATGACGTCATATTTTCTATAAAAGGGTGCCCTCTACTGACCGAATGGTCATTAGTAGTGGCGCCCAAGAAGAGGACAGAGCCTGTCGTCAAGGCAAGTGCCAGAAGAGGCCAAAGAGAAGAAGTGAGGACCAGAACATCTTCTTCTAGCAAGCGGACAAGATTCTTCAAGCAACAGGGGAAGATTACCTGCAAAGAAAAAAGAAACTACAAGCAACGAGTCCTAAGAATGATGACAGCTAAACAGTGAGTCTGAAAGATTTTTTATTACTTTATGCATCAAACTTTAGTTTAAAAGACATTTAATACAAAACAGTGTGGCCACCTGTAGTCATTTTACAGAGTAGGGGGAAATATTATGCATTGTAAATGTTTATTTTAAGCACACATGTATGTAAATACAGAGTAGGATATTATGCATTGTAAATGTTTATTTTAAGCACACATATATATTAATGTATTTCTGTATGTTTATTGGACACTGTATTTTTTTTTTACACAGGATACAGCGCAGCATGCTTAGAAGGTTTATCATGCTGACGCTGATATTACTACAAGGCTCAGCAATGCTGAGCCTTGTAGTTCTATGAGCGCAGCCATGCTAAGCATTCCAAAAATGCTGCGCTTGGTTTTGTTTTGTTTTTTTAACATAAAGCGACAGCGATTTTTCAAGGGAAAATCACTGTGCTTTTCTATAGGAAAAGCACAGCGATTTACACCTCGAAAAATCGATGCATCGACAGGGATTTTAATGTCGCGGGTAAAAATCGTCGGTTAGTGAATACCGGGTTTTTAACTAAAAAATTGTGGTAAAACCGCGGCGAGACTGATTGATTTTAAATCGCTTGCAAAAAGTGACTTTAGTAAATACACCCCTAAAAACCACATCGTTTACTAAACGCTCCGTCTCCAGCCTTATTTCTGGTTGGAATTGCTTTATTTTTTGTGCAGCGGATGCACACATTAGATCGCAATCATCCTCATCTTTTTCAAACACTTTTTGGGCTGACTCCAATATTTTGCGAGTCATCAGTTGATTTTGTTTTTGTGCTCTTCCCCTTTTTTTCTCCATCCTGGACATTTTGCTAACCTGCTGCTGCCTGTGTTGTAGTGATGTTTAATTGCTTTGCTGGGTTTCTGGTGACTTCTCAATTAGTTCTTCAAATGTTTCAGTAATATCATCACATATATCCTCTTTGCTGAAGATAGTGGGCTGCATAATGAAAATATAAATGATAAAAGTTCATTTGTAAAATATAATTGCAGTGTGACTTTGATGCACTAATATTACAATTTTTCTCTTTAAGCTTCCATCTACGGTTGCAGAATGGCAATATATTGCCAAAGATTTATTTAACTTCACACCACCCTGTAAAAGAGGTTCTCTTTTTATAATAACAAAGGGGTTTTTTTTGTATTGTTTTCTTAGAAATTGTTGATGCAAATTTCTTTTTGTTGATACTGGCAAAAATGGAAAAGTGTCACATGGTGGTACAGTACATTAGAGCAAACTGCGTTTTTCAAAAGGAAAGTCTCTAAATTTATCTTCAAATACAGAAACAAAATACAACCCTAATTCTGTATTTGTGGCAGATGAAGCTTTTTCATTGCAAAAATATATTTAAATCATTTCCTAAAAAAACAACATGGGCCTGATCCAGACCTACGCTCATGAAACGATCATGTGCGTAACGTATTTACGCCGGCGTACCTCCGATGCACTCCCCTTGGTCATACTTAGTCTTGCCTTCTTACCCCGAGCAAACCCTACCCTAACTTTTGTGATCGTAACTGCGGGCGTCCGTAAGCGCATTACGTAGTTAAGACGCTTAGCATGCCCATACGGTACAATTTAAATGTCTCACCATGCTCTTGGTGCATATTTAGGGGTTTCGTATGCCAAGGACGCCCCCTCGAGCGTTGTTATGAAGCTGGTACGCTCAAGACCCATTGCTCAGAATTTCGTAGCATAACATGAACATAACATCTGCCCCGAGCATGCGCAGTAAGTACAAATGGCCGTTTTTACGCTTATGACCACCATAAAAACGCACCCGAGCATAGGTCTGGATCAGGCCCAAGGTCAGTATTTTTATCTGATGCAGTTTTTCCTATTTCTAAAACAATAAAAGAAAAGAAAAATTTCAATAACTGAGAGATAATATTTATATATTCGTTCTAGAAATCTGCTGCTTGAGTTGTAACAAATCATACCAAGAAAGGCTAGAGGAACTAAACATGTATAGCTTGGAGCAGAGAAGGGAGAGGGGGGACATGATAGCAGCTTTCAAATACATCAAGGGTTGTGACCAGCTAGAGGAGGGTACCATTTTTCAAAAGAAAAGGTGTAATAGAACACGAGGGCATGAATATAAACTGGAGGGTGGTAGATTCAAAGGAAATGTGCGGAAAAATTACTTCACTGAAAGGGTGATAGATAAGTGGAATATTCTCCCATCTGAGGTGGTTGAGGCCAACACAGTAGAACAATTTAAACATGCTTGGGATAAATATAAGGGTATCCTAAATTGTAACCCCAATTGAGGGTAAATAGGTTCTAGGGTCAGTATAGGTTTCAATAAACAAATGGGCAGACTAGATGGGCCATGTGGCTCTTATCTGCCGTCACTTTCTATGTTTCTATGTTTCTATGTGTGCATCCTATGCAGTGTTCCAAAATTTTCAACTCTGGATAGGATGCACTGAATAGGTCCATTTGTTTAAAACATAATAGTGGCTGCTGTGGTGTTGCAGAAGCATAAAAAAGTTTACATGTTCTAAATAAAATTAAAGCCCATAGAGACTTAGGTATTTTATAGAAATAATGCACTAATTAGAATGTTCAGCCATACGCCGCGATTTTGGCTTAAAATTTTTTTAAAAATTCAGTACTATGGGCCTGATCCAGACCTACGCTCAGGTGTGTTTTTACGACAGTTGTAAACGTAAAAACGGCCATTTGTACTTACTGCATGCGCGGGGCAGATGTTACGCTCATGTTACGCTATGAAATTCAGAGAGTATGAGCCTCTTGTTCCGCAGAAAGATGAAAACGCTGTGTAAAGCCCTTCATCAAACGTCGACGTAACGGATATGCAGCATCACAGATAAGGTGCACCGGGATCTCCACGCCATTGACCGTCTTTGACTTCTGTAAAGTGAGTGTAAAAGTTTAGTTTTTAAATTTATGGATGCTCTGTGTAATTTAATACTATATTTGAAAAACATGTTACAGAAAGCATAAGGAGATATGGATGGATGTAAGCAGGTACAGGAGGGATAGGGGGATATAATAGCAGGGGATATACTCAGGTATAAGGGGGACACAGGCATATAATAGCAGGGGATATAATAATAAATAAATAAGTTAATAAAATTACCTCTCTGGGTAACAAGTAACCTCCTCTAACCTCCTTGGCCAGGTTGTAGAGTTCCGAGTTTGCCAAGACGCTGGCATCATGAGAACGTCCAGGCCACCCGACAAAAACATCTGTGAAGCTAAACATAGCATACCTTTAGCATTCCATTGCACTACATATAATTAAAGTTATCATTGTAACGTATGCTTACCAATAGTTGTGGTTCACTACAGCCTGCAGGACAATGGAATGCCAGCCTTTACAGTTGTGGTAATCCCCCGAATTCTGCGCAGGGCAATGATGGGGATGTGTGTCCCATTGATCGCTCCAGCACATTGAGGACATACTGGAAGGTCCCACGGGACATCCGGAAGTGCGCAATCCACTGATCCTCCTCAAAAGCTTCAACTGTTGCCCAGAAAGTTTCAGCGTGACACCGCTGCCTGGACCACAATCTCCTGCTACTGTGTGTTGTAAACCGCAGAATGGACAGCTGCATGGATTTGGTGTATGCTTTCCTTCTGCGCCCATAATGGCGTTGAGTATCCTGCAACTCCGACATGAATTGTGCACGTTTTCTTGACATGTCAGAATAAACCATCTGAGACACTCTCATCAGCTGCAAAAGGGTGTCATTTGCTGCCTCAAACAGCAAAATGATGAACACAACCATGGTCTCAGAGCTAGCAAGAACTAGATTGTCAGCCATCATGGAAATAATGCAGCTAAAATGGCCACCATGTACTGACATCATCATTGGGCGCAACAGTTAAGTCCCCTTTAAATGACATCATTTCAAGCAGCCAATAAAATCTCCTTTCTATAATAATTTGCAGTTGCTTGACACACCTGACCCGGTAAATTCAGTTGCGGTGTGAAAGGAACAGTCACAGGTTTTTGGGCTCTTAAAAGTGTCCTTTTTTTTTACCTGGAATTTCTTCCTGGAAAAACCCGGGTTGAAAATTCCGGGTTTTTCACAGTTGGCGGCGTGAAAGGGGTATAAAAGAGAAACACATCAAAGAGAGTAAATACTTATAATTATAATTGGGCCATATTCAGAGATCCGTTTTTGAGTGAATTTCCGTGCGTATTTTTAGGAGCGGATCAACTGCGCATGTGTAGTAACTTTATGTACGTAGTTTACGTTGGCTATACGCACGGATGTACATGTGAATCGCACTGGAAATCAGAGGTAAGGAAACATTAACATAAAAGTGGGTGGGGAGAGGCATTTAAATGGACGTATGGAGGCGCGGTTATCAAGATTCGCATGGACGGAGCACTTATATGCACGTAAATACACACGTGTAGAACAAAGTGGTCTATGGACTCTTAAGTCAGCGACAGCAGGTCCGGGAGAGGGTAGTGTCGGGGGTGTTGGTGGGTGTTTCCTTGCTCCGTACATAAAAGTGGGAGAGGCATTTAAATGGACGTATGGAGGCGCGGTTATCAAGATTTCCATGGACAGAGCACTTATATGCACGTAAATACACATGTATAGAACAGAGTGGTCTATGGACTGGACTCTCAGCGGCAGCAGGTCCGGGAGAGGGTAGTGTCGGGGGTGTTGGTGGGTGTTTCCTTGCTCCGTTCGTGCGTATAATTGTGTACTTTTAAAAAACGGATCTCTGAATATGGCCCATTGAAACATAATAAATATATGTAATGTAAA
>WWET01000930.1:461215-475623 GCA_011038615.1 Limnodynastes dumerilii
GGATAGTATGGAAGAAAGGCGGGCTGCCGTGGGTATGGGCAGAGCCAGTACAGGGCTGATGTGGTTGGTAGTCCGATATTCTTCATTTTGTAAGTGAACATGTCAGCACTGAAATGTCATCAGAGATCACTCAAAGGGTGTTTTCAATCAAACAGAGTTGTTATTGTGACACCTGTCTTATTGAATATTGTAATGCTGACATGTTTGTGTGGCATTAACCCTGTTTCCAAACCACTAACTATGGCTGTTGTATGGGAACCTATAAGGATGGCACAACACAGAAGATGTGCCCGAAGGTTTGTGCAGTGTACACATGCTACACTATTTCCCTGGCTATTAGACAGTTTTTTTTGGGAGCTGGTGTGCACCTTAAACTTGTTTAATATCCTTGGAACGTATCCACAGTTCACAACGAAAGCCCACTTTCATTCTTGGGCGTAGGGGGGAGAATTAGGGTTAGGGAGTGGGTCGGGGATAGTTGCTTACCTTTCGGAGCACCTTGTTCGATTTCTATGGCTTTATGAGGCATATACAATCGATTTCCCAACCAGTTTGGAACTGGCCCTATTGAATTAGGGCCGTTCGCAACCAGGACCCACACTCTTCACTCCCCTCTTTTGTGCGGTGTTAAACACCTCTGCACGTATTTCTGACTAATATTTGCATGGGCAAGCAGCAGCATAATATAGCTGGTCATAGTTTTTTAAAGCATATTGTGAAATTAAAATGCAAAATAATGAATATAATATCATCTATTAGAGATACGCAAATGCTCTGTTTCATTATAAGAATGAACGCTTTTAAACTTAAATGACCATGTGAAAACTAGTAATTGTTTAGATCATGGTTTAGATCAGTCGGTTCCCTGACTGTTCACTTGTCAGGTAGAGTAAATAAGTGTATGTGTGTATTAAAAAGTTTGGTAAACTTGCATACATTTTGTTATTTTACTTCCTGTTCTTAAACAAACAAACAAAAACACAACCTGACGATTAATGGTAGATATTGAACAGTATATGCAAGAATGCCTTGTCTGCTGCAGAAGCCATTGGTTGTGGAAGCTGATGTTGTTGAAGTTAGCACAAGCCCTCTCTGATCTCCTTACATATAAATAGATCTGCACACTTCCCAGAAAATGTTACTGTCATAATAATGGCCCCTTTAATATGATTTTGAAATAAAAAGCTTACTCTAGTTTTACTACTGCTCCTGGGTCCACATATTTTAGAAACAGAGGAGTTGGTTATTGGAGATCATAGGGGAAAGGTTTTAAATGGAACGTTGTTTACATAAATAATAATCATCCAAAAAAGTGATGCTAAGTTGATTTGAAGTGCACTAGCAATTAGGGTAGCATGGTGACTCAGTGAGTCGCACTTGTCTCACAACACTGAGGTCATGATTTTGATTCCCACGTTAGGCCTTAACTGTGGAGTTTGTATGTTCTCCCTGTGTTTGTGTGGGTTTCTTCCGGATGCTCCAGTGTCCTCCCACGCTCCAAAAACATGCTGGTAGGTTAATTTGTTGCTGAATAAATTAACCCTAATGTCTGTCTGTGTGTATATCATTGTTAGGGACCATAGTATATAGCTCCAATGGGGCAGGCACTGATGTGAATGTGATATATCCTCTGTAAATCACTACGTAATCTGATAGTGCTATATAAACACGTGTTAATAAATAAAATAAGTAAATAAACAATAAATTGATTCTCTGAATATTATGGATAAGTACACACACACGCACACACTTTTACCAGATAAGAGCCATCTCGATTAAACCGCAAAGTCTCCAAACCTCAAGATAAAAGGTTCTTATTACTGACTTAATTGAGAACCTCCCCCTCTGCTTTTTATTACTTATTTTAAACCATTAATTTACTAAACACCAGATAACCATTACTTTTCTATATAATCTATGGAAAAACATTTTGTTTTATATATTAAATAATGAACAGGTTTTTATTTAGCACTATCAGATTATGTAGTGCTTTACAGAGAATATTTAACATTCACATAGCTATATTCTAAATTCCCTAAGAGAGACACACGCACACACACACTGGCTAATTTAGTCAGCAGCCAATTAACCTACTAGCATATTTTTGGCAGGAAACCGGAGCGCCCAGAGGAAACCTAAGCAGACACGGGGAGAACATACAAACCGCACAGATAAGGCCTAGTCCGGGAATTGAACTCATGACCTCAGCACTGTGAGACGCAAGTGCTACTCACTGAGCCACCGTGCTGCTAAAAAGTGTATTTATCAAACACTCCAAATATAAGACAATGTAATTTCCCTCTTATGGATACTTTGTGTCTCTGGTCGTGTCTGTTCTGGGTAAAATGTGTGAAAACGAATGTGCATTAGTTAGAATTACAATCTGTTTATGGTAGTGTTCATTATGCAGGAAAACTTTCTCTTCTGCTTTCTACAACCTTAGATCTGATGCTAAAGCGATAACAAGCATCTATAATGCTACATTCACCCTAATTAGTGCTTCTCATTATTTTGTACACACTGGCATTGAATGAAGCATTTCTGGTACATTACCATATGCATTTGACTGGAGCAAGATAAGTTCCTGTTTTATTACATATGTGTGTGTTTGATAAATGCCCATGTCAGTGCACAGAGGAACATATTAAAATACCAGTGTGTACTGTGCATGAAGGAATATGTACAAGTATGGCTTGGATTAAGAAGTGAAGGGAAAATTCTGCATATATTTGCTTCCTCTAAGCTAAATAGAAAGAGGTATTTCTAGTCTAACTATGTAGAATTTAAATATGTTATAGGTCTTAGATTATGGCAGTTTGTTTTATTGGATTTTTCTTCTCTTCCTGTTGATGCCGCCATATGACATTATAGATTGACGCGGTAGATGTGTTGTAATGAGCCTTCTGTCTCACACTGTTCTGGTTTTTTTGTGTTTGGCAGGTGGTTGAAGAGTACACTGCAAGGTGGCAGGTCCCACTGCCTCAGCTTCAAGTCCTGCAGACTGCACTGTGTTGCTTCACATCTGCAAGCGTCTCCTTCCAAGATGAATGTGAGCACGTACAGTATGTGTTGAGTAGACTAGCTTTGTAAGTACACTTTTACGTTTACTATTTTAGACTCCTTCCATAGGCTTAGGTTTTTTTTTTTTATTTGTTCAGGAGATGTTATGTATCTCTGACATGCCTTAATAAGGGTTGCATAAAAATCAGATTTTTCTTTTTAAAAATCGGATTTATTTGATTTACAGCAGATTATTTTTGGGATTTAAATAGGATTTTTTTTATTAAAACATATTTTTAAAGTAAACTGTTTAATTTTAGATGTTTACACCTTGTTTAGTAATACATGAACAATTTTTGAAGTGAGAACAGTAACAAAATTAACACAGTAATAGAATAAATACACACAAAACAGTTGCATCAAGAAGTACAATTAGGCTCTGAATTTCACTCAATAAGTTGTTTGAGTCTGAGTCAAACCTGTACATGGTTTTTATCCACATCCTCACGTTTGTCCTCAGCGGAATAGGCTCTGTAACATGCAACCGGCTTAGCTGCTTTTTCATTTCCCACTCTGTTGCGTGTTTTGGATTGTGCAAAACTACATAGAAAATAATCCTTTCAATTCCTGCACTTCCACTTACATGTCCATCTCTTTTTAAACAAAAGTTGTAGTTTTTTTAACGTTTTCAAATCATGATTTAATGATTTGATTTAAATCATTGATTTAAATCATGCAACCCGGGCCTTAATGCTAAAATCTGTGTAAGACTATCCTATCCAATCGCCTTTGTGCAACTTGGTTGTTCAAAATTGAAGATGAATTTAATTTAAAAATGCTCCACACTGGTCACTGTGTAGTGTTACATTAAAGATATCTACCATAACGTAATTTAATGCATTTGTAGGGGGATTGCAACTCGTACACTACGTTATTAGTCTTGGTAAGACTAAGTCATTAGACAAGTTAATAGCTCCAAGAGGATCTATGACTGACTTTTTGATATGTAATAATGTAAATATTTTTCTATTTGAGATTGTGCCCTCCGTGTATAATTCTTTTTGGGCTCCTCTTTAAGCTTATTTTGTCTGAAAATTAGTTTGTGGCTTTTAAAAATGATTTTATTTAGAAAGGGAGGACAGCGAGGACCAAATACAAGTTAGGGACTTGCGGAGACCACCCCTGAGGATGGACAAGGAGTTAGAAGTAAACCATAATCCTGCAGCATGAGATGTGGTAGGAGGCAATTAGAAAGATTATTTGGTCTGGAGTCTTTGCTGATCTTTGGAATAGGAATATTAGGAGTGTTAGAGCCAAGATTTATGATAATCTGCCTGATCCAGACCTATGCCCGGGAGCGTTTTTACGCTCTCCGTAAGCGGAAATCCATAATTACACCTCGAGGGCGGGCTGAGGCATTTAAATCGCACAGTATGGGCGTGCTAAGCGTCGTAACTACGCAAGGAGCCTGCGGACGCCCGTGGTTATGCTCAGAAAAGTTAGGGTAGGGCTTGGTCGGCGTAAGATGGCTTAAATACGGACGACCTAGGGGAGTGCTTCGTAGGTACGCTGGCGTAAAAACGCTACGCCCAAGGGCATTTCATAAACGTAGCTCTGGATCAGGTCTACTGTAGCCACCCTGTTTCCTAGTGTTATTAAGCCTGGGCTGCTTTTCAGTTTATGTGCTGGTAAAGCTATAGATGATCATTGACAGGTGTGTTGGTATATTCTCCTGTTATATCTTTCAACAGCATGTGATAGAAATAGCTTCCAGTTTCCGGTGGGGTTTATGCACTCAGTAAATAGAATTCTTCACTAGGATGCTTGTTTCTCTAGAAAAAGGTTGCTTTTGTGAAACTGTGTAAAACCTACTTATAGTTGTATGAGCTGCCAACAATTCCACAAATAAACCAATACAACCTCTTCCTTCTCCCAGTGGATGAAAGCGTACTTGGTTGGAGTTTTCAATATGCAGATGTCATCATTATTAATTAACATAAACCTTATTGTCTGGTGTCAGTATGTTTGCTGTGTCTTTCAACACAGTGATTCCTAATAAAAATTTGACATCTAGTTAATTGAAAGCAATTGTTCGTTGTGTTAATCATTTTGGACACCATACTATGTGTTATCCTTTATTGTATTGCACTTTATTTCAGGAGCCTTTTCGAGTTGCTGCTGTTTTTTGGAAAAGATGAGTTTTATGAAGCTCCTTTAAAAGACATTCTTGGTTCGGTTCAGGTATTGATTCTCTTATTTTTGCTATATGTGTTTTGTATTTTATTTGGGTAGCGAAATCCATCTATTGTTCAAATGTGAACTTATAACGTGTGTTTGTGTAGGTCTCTTCTATAGAATATTTCATTAACAAAAGTGCTTTTTATTGACCACAGTTTATTTTTTTTAGGAATGCCATGACCTCTTAGTTCGATATGACAACACTGACTTAAGGTTGGTCACTTGTGTTATTAAAGACGGAGGACCATGGGAGAATTTAATACTACAAGCTATACTCAAGGGAAAATCAGAACCTCAAGATATTGGTAAGTTAGACCAAAACGAAGCTCCATTTCATCTCTACCTGTTCAGGTGCTCAATCTTGGCGTTTAACTTCCACTGATCCGACGTACCAACACAAAATACTTATTCTAAATCAGATCTGCATTCCTTATTTAATATATAGGAAATTCCCATCCCTCGCTGAATTCTTAATATCTATCCCAGCTCGTTCTCTTAGATCTTCACAAGATCTGCAATTTTCTTTACTTAATAATGCTGGTTTCCAGTTACAGGACTTCTCCAAGGCTGCACACACTCTTTGTCATAACATTCCTCACTCATAATATCCTCTACTCTCTGAATTTTTCAAGTTCTCCCTTCAAACACACATCTTCAAGCTTACCAATATCTTCAACCAACTCCTTAACTTTGTCTATACTATTTGCAACCACTTTGCTATTACATGATTTATATAATCTACCATGCTTTCCATGGCCTCAGTCCTGCTACTAACACTGCTATATAACTGGATCATACAGACCACTAAGCACTTTTACCATACAACCTGGCTGGTCCATTGGGTGATATATAGCAACTTCCCATTATGTATCACACCCAGTGTTGTAGATTATCTTGTGACAAGGCTCTTTTACCCACCCATTCTGTTTGTTACTACCCAATCTTGTTTTATGATTTTGTTTAAAGGATGTAATATGATGGTGTTATAAAAATCTGTTAATAAGATAATTAAATAAATAAATTGATACAACATTTCACCTGTTCAACTCCATACAATGATGGGATTTATAAAACCTATAAAATGTTATCTTTAACTGAATGTGTAAGTGTATAGTTGTCCTTTATTTTACATTTTAAAACCACACAAAAAGGTTTGGTTTTTTGGTTTTTTTTTTAATAGTATACCGTTTCTTGAACAAACTTACTTCATCTGCAGCAATTTACCTTATTTTTACAACATTAACTCCAATGGTTTTTTTTTTCGAAAATTGCTTTTGATATGTTTTTATTTTTGATTTAGACCAAACTATAGCTTGTGCACATTGGGAGTTAAGGACATATCATAGAGGGGGATGTTTATTCTTTTTCAAGGCGTACATTGATGGTAATTTAAAACATAACACATTACGTAGACACAAAATGGAAGTTGCTCATATCAATTTCTAGGTAAATGTAAACCGGTGCATTAAAGGCCGAGGGGTAATCTGCTAGCAACAGAAACATAGGAAGAAAATGCTCCAGCAACACTGCCATTACCAGTAACAGACCATATTCTTCTATCTGTAAAATATAATGCAGAAATGTCTGTTACACATATTTGCAAATATATGATAAGCCACCAGCCACCGTCAAGGCCTTTCTGCACATGGTGGTCTTAACGCACTTTCCTCGGATGATTTTTGTGGATATATATATAGATATAGATAGATATAGATAGATATATAGATATATAGAGATATATATGTGTGTGTTTTTAAATTAAGAGCTAACTCACCTCTTATACCTCCAAAATAGCTGCTGTGCAACAACACCCCCTCTCAGCTATTGCTCCCAGACAAGTTCCCATACAGTATACACAAAATGGAAGTTGCTCAATCAATTTATAGGTAAATGGAAACAGGTGCATGAAGACATAGACCTAAAGTTTTCGTGGTCTGCAGTAACCGCATCTCCATGTGGAATTGAATATTCTCCTTAGTGATTATGGGTCGGATACAGAACTCTGCTGTTGTCAAAACACCGTCTGCAGCAGCAGTGAAGTTCCGATGCAGCATGCGATCCTAAGCTCGTGTGTGAGGGGAGTCCATTCCCATCACATGTACGGGACTTTCGACAGGAATAATGGATAACGGGGCCAGTTCGTAAATAAGGACCATATGTAAGGGCTTAACCAAGCCTTTACTACACAATTGAATTACCTCCCCTCCTCCCACCAAGCATACACATTGTACGCATGGTCTATTGCCCCGCTATAGTAAAGACTACCAACATCTGTGCTGGATACGTATAGGAGTGGAACCCATCCATAAGTGGCGTCTGGATCCGGTCCTGTAGTTTGATGTCAACTTCTAAATGTTTACCAATTTATCTGAAAGACAATGGACACTATTTTTATATATGTCTTCTGTTTGATATATTGCATGTGTTTTATATGAATATGTGAACTTTATAAACAATCGGTTGCATTGACTTATTTAAGCTTGTGTCTCTTTATAGTGCATAAGTACCTGAGGTCTGAGAATCCGCTGTTCTTTGAGCTGCGAGTGAGATACCTCATTGCCTGTGAACGCATTTCAGAAGCCGTCGCTCTTATAACGACTTGTTTAAGCGATGCTGAAATCGGTAAAAACCTGTATTACCATCAGGCCTATTTTACATGTCTGCATATGACTCGTCTAACAGACAAGCTGCTCTCTGAGGTTTGATATATGTATTTTTCTTAATATTGTTTTTGCATACAGACCGTAACTAGCATATAAATGGACCATAAAAATATAGTAATTTAAGAGTTCTAAACTTCCAGCTTTATGGCTTTCTAGGAGGTTGCTTGTAAGCCTGAGGTTCTGTTGTCTGTTTCCCTTACCCCTTAATCCCTTTATCTCCTGTCAGACCTCACTTGTCAGTCTAATGAATGATTCATAATCCCCTTACAGGAGCATGGCCTAATTGCAAGAGATATGTTCCTATATCAATTGGTGTGGACAGGATTTATTACACATTGTATACAAAGAGTTGGCAGACACTACCCCATGAGTTTGACCTTTGCCTGTTAGGGGTGACCTGAAGCTGTCCTAATTAATTCTTCGCTTCGGTTTCTTCCTATGGTGAATGTAGTGCTCTTAATGCCCCACTGTTTATGTAATTGTAAGTGCTTGGATGCCCTAATATGAGCAATAATGATGCACGCCTGTGACATTTCAGGCATATTCAAATTATATCTTGCGGCGCACAAAGAGAGTTAGAACACATAAAATTTTACACCATAATAGGCTGGAATTAGCACAAAGTTCTTATTTCCCTTCACTGAGTTTAATTGGATACCCCCCAAAGTGTTTGAGTATATACATTTATTTCATTAACTTGCTGCTACCAATCAAAATCCATTATTTTTTTTCTGTCTCATTCTAAAAAATGAGAGAATTTGGTCACTGGTCTGGCCCCAATGGAAAGCAGCTGCAGTGGCTGCCGTTCTCAAGGGCATGTCGTGGGAGGGAGCTGGTCAATGTACAGTAAGGACGTCACATGTCTAAGGTCCAGATCCAGGTCTGCACAAAGATTGGAAGAAGATTTATATCACATGTTTCCATCTTCTACATGTCACATCTAAGTCCATGGGGCTGACCTGGGCATTAGAATTTCACTCTTTAACTTCAATATTAATGTTAGGAAGTGCTGCTGGTATATTAATCTGTTGTCAAATATGTAATATATTATTTTCTGTTCTATTTATTGTGATGACATTGCTATTGAATTGGTCGCACAGTGTATGTCCATGATACAATACTGTCTAACTGCCCTAAACTTGTGCAACATATATGGTTATGGGGTCATATATGGCTTCATTGAGCTCAGCTGCTTTGTGTCTGTATACTCCATGATGTACTTGTATTGCCATCCATATCTACCATTAAGAATGCCTTTGGATTGTACGCACCACAATCGCAATTGCTTCCCGCATGTACACTGCGTTCAGATTTACGTGCACCCCTGGATCAGGCCCTTATTTACCCAAATGTGTGCCCATTTCCCTCAGTTAACTGCCTCTGCTACTGTAAACCACCTGGCACTCCTAGTCTGGCCAGCTTCCTTCTCCTGGTTCGTGTTAATTGCTTTGTTTAATACGGGTTTTCTCTGTTTTTTCAGCATGTGCTTAGAATAGATTGCAGTGACGGAGTGAAAATTATCTGTAACATAGAAAAAGAAGGTAAAACGGCTTTAGCATTGCAGCTCAGTGAAGCTTTCCTCATAACACAGTTGCAGACAGGAAACATGTACTGTGTTTGGTAAGTAAATAAAACAATAAACTTTCATATTACAGTTTGATATTTACTTCATCACAGGGTGGTGTTTCTGTACATACATGATTGTAATATTAAACAGATCTGCAAAGCAACAATATTCAACAATTGTTTGTGGCTGTATCTAAAAAGGTTTACTGTATTAATTGTAAAATCATGCTTTGTAATACACATTATTACTGCAACTTTGCTTTTTGCTAGTCCTCCTTGTACACACTGGGCAATTCTAGGTGAGGCAAATGACTTTAGGAAACATTCATCTCCCCTTGTGGGGTAGGTCACTTACTGTATGCGCTAAGAAGTCCATAAGAGGAACCTTTGCTTGATTCACCTCGGCAGCACCATAGACTGTGCTTGTGTGAATACAAGCAATGCCAACACTTCAAACCCCTGACTGCTTTCTTTACCAGTAGTAGGTCACTAAGTAACAGCACGGGTCTGTTCTGTGTATGTGTGTGATTTCTTTCTTCTGCTGTATACTGCAGAAAATGTTGTGCTAGAGTTCCCCAAGGGAACAGTCACAATCCTGTAGTTGCTTTTGTATTTGTTGTCTCTCTTCGTATTCTATATGAAGAGATTTTTATTTATAGTGATTTTTAAATAACGAATATGGGAGTTTAAATGCTGTTTAGGCAAAAAAAAAGTGCATCTGGCCGCACGGACCATACAATTACACACAGCTTTCCAAAAGCCTGCTTGTCGTATTGCAGAGACATTTATAGTTTATGGGCCAGATTCAGACTTCCTCTTTCAGCACGCGTGGATCTGAGATTATCGGATGTGTTTTTATCTGTAATGTCAGGTCCGCTGTTACTCTCGCTTCCAAGTGCAGCTCTGCCTTCATGTCATAAATGTCATTTATTCTGAAGTCTGCATAGAGGAGATGCTATTTGTTTGGGTAGTGCTGAGGTGTGTGTGTGTTTGTGTGTGTGTGTGTGTGTGTGTGTGTGTGTACACGCACATAAGCGTCAGTCTGGATCTTCTCTGAGCATTGATGTAAACAGGAATAAGTGTAAGTGTTTATAATTTCCTACTAGAAGAGCTTACGTTTTATACGAGATAGTCAGGGAGAATGTTGCAGTCCTACACCTTCATAGTATTCTAGAACAGTGGTTCCCAAACTGTACCAGTTATCCACTATGGAAACTGGTCAAGTACCACTGACCAATCACATTTCATATCTCATTACCCTCTACTCAATTACTTTCTTTAACTATAACTTTGGAGCATGCTGGGAATTGTAGTTTAACCATAGGTTTCCCATGCCTTGTCTATGCCGTATTATTTCTAATTTACCCATGTATTTTTTTTTTTTATTTTTTTTTGCAGGGATTTAATTTTTATTTGGAGTAAACTTCAACTGAAAGTGAACCCCTTGAAGCAAGTATTTATTGAGCAGTGTTACAACATGTTACGGGTTGCTGTGAATGTTAAAGTGATCTTTCCCTTTATGAAAATCATCAGAGAGGAAGTAAGCATTACCCATATAGAATAATAATGTCTTTGTCCAATTAAATAATGGCACCGAATTGTCCTTAGGATTTGATAAAATTGTTCACAACAGATTGGCTACTTCTGAGAGTCAGATTATACGAATATAGTTTATTAACAGGGTCTAAAAATATATTTTTTAAATGACCTTTCTAAAATAAATGTTTCTTTTTTTTTTTGTAATCTGTTAGTATTTAGAGAGTTGTTTCAAGAAGGGGGATTATAGAATTCCACCCCCAAAATACTTGCCCCAGCTTTAGATTATGCCTTACTGATGCTTATAGTATTTGTGCATATATAATTGTCATGGACCAACTTGAAACATATTTATGGATTTGTTCAATATGCTCTTTGTCTGTAGATATTACCTGGTTCCTGAAACAATTTTATTTCCTCTTTAATTTTGTTTGTCCTTCTAGAAGAGATATTTACATACTGGAAAAAGGTGTATCATTATATTACAAGCTCTGACAATATGTTCTGTAAAAGGCTGGTTCTGTTACTGCACAGTCATTATAATTCTAATTTGGGGGTAATTACATCTGTACTTGAAGATGTTGTCACCCCCTGAAGTCTATTGGCTTCCAGGCGTTATCAGAAGCCGCTCTGCTATGTGTCTTTTCATGTGATATAGAGTAGTGTTTCTTTTGTTGTGTCTTTATTTTACATGTGCTGCTTCCCCTATTTTATGTGTAGAACCCCATTTCATAATAGTTGGAGTAGCAGAGTCACATGTCCTTTATTTTATCTTTCTTTACAGATTGGAGAAGATGGGGTACAACTTTCGGTCGAGCTGTGCGGATGTGCATTACAGTTGGACCTTCAAGATGACCCTGAAACAAAGTCTTTAATTTATAAAACTATAGCCTATCTGTTACCCACTGACCTGGAGATCTGCAGGATCTGTGCATTATCTGTTTTCTTTTTGGAGCGAACAGTGGAATTTTATAGAGATGTTGAACGCTTGTACAAATACTCTGATGAGGATTATAATGAATTTACCAGCTTTGTTGAAAATCGGGTGCGCTTTGAACTTCTTCCAATCTTAAAAAGGGGTTTAGTATTTGATCCGGAATTCTGGAGTTTTGAGATGATCCAGACAAACTGTGCAGCGCTGCTCGGGGATAAGGCTCCGCCGGCTTTATTAAACTCCAAAGCACCGGAAGTTGAGGAGCAAAGTTTGCCTTCGGCTACTTCCAGGATGCTGTTACGTAATGGAGCGTTGAAGCACAAAGAAGCCATTAGTCGACTTAGGGTGTCTACAAGTGCTAAGAGGAACCATACAGTGCTTGGCCACTATGGACCTAAGTTGGAGCATTCCAACGTTCCAAGACATCATTGTACTTTGTGTAACAAAGAATTTTTGGGGGGTCACATACTTAGACATGCACAGACTCACCAGAAAAGAGGGTGCTTTAACTGTGTTATATGTGCTCGAAAGTTCAGGAATAAAGTAAACATGCTAAGGCATTTGAAACACCACCTGAAGATCATGCAAAGGCGTCCAATAGCAAGTCCTCCAGAGGAGTCCCCAGAAGACTCCAACCAATCATGTTTGGATACAAATGACGTTCATTCGTCAGAAGCGTCTTTGTTATCTTTAGAAAATGGGAATTCCAGTTGTTCCACTAATGAAGTATTGAATGCGGTTGATGGGCCGTGCCCAGAGACTGGCCAAGATCATATCATTCCTGATGAAAATCACATTGTTGAGCTCAGTGATGCAAATTTAACTCACTCAACTTCCACTCAGACCTCGTTCTCCACTGATGTCAGTCATTCAGACGATGCAGCTGCAGGAGGCGATATGCCGGAGGCGAAAGACGATTCTAATAGAAATGTGAGCGAATGTGTTAAATTGAACGGTTCTTTACATTGTAGAGAAGACCCTGCTTTGAAGCACCAAATCAGCTACCAGTGCCCTGCTCGTGGATGCTCCCGTGTTTTCCTAAGAGTCAGGGCTTTGAATAAACATGCACGCAATGCCCACCCATCTGACATCAAGGTACAGCAACACCTCATGGCCTGGAATAAGGGCAAGTGCCGGTTCTGCCAGCGAAAGTTTTTGGATTGTAGACATTTCATTGACCATTTAAAGAGACACAACTATCCCAATGTCTACTTCTGCCAGCAACTAAACTGCAATAAATCATTCAAGCTGGCCGCTCAGCTCACAGAACATCAGCTAAGCCACGACTCTTTTAAAGCTCAGTGTGGCTTCTGGAACTGTACTAAAGTTTTTGAACAAATCTCTTCCCTTTATGACCATGAAGCTTGGCACTATGAACAAAATCCTTTGGAGGTTAATGCTTCATTACTGCAGATAGAGCCCATAGAGACTATTCCTGTTAATATTGCACAAGAGGATGTTAGAAGGGAAGACCCGCCTGCACCTACTAGTAAGAAAGCAGGACCTGTCCAAGAAGAGGAATCCGCAGATCTGCCGGTCCCCGTCTGGAAGTCCAGAAAGGATGTAGCTGAACCAAAGACCTATAAACAAGTGGAGAAAAAATTGAACGGCGAAAGTAGTTGCAATGTCTCAAATGATCATCAGGAACCAGTTCAGGAGATGCCACCGGTCGCTGTTGAGGAACAAACCTTCAACGGATATGGCGTGACAGAGCAGACTGTTGCGGAAGTAGAAACCTCAGGAACTGTCGGTCAGGCTACTGAAACTGATAAAAATGAAACGTTGGATTCTGTCACTGCACAAGAGGTTCTGCTGACGAGCACTGCTACTGAAAACACACAGACGCCCACTAAACCAAATCTGAGCGCTGGTACGTCAGATTATGGCGCTGTTGGAAAGCCGGCATATTGCAGACCTTTGCCACCAAGTTACCTAGCTGAACAGTACATTAGCATGCCAAAGCGCAGGAAACATTACCAGGAAGACCAGACTGAAACTTGTACAGAATCCAAAACAAAAGTGGACAGATTTAGATGTGGGAAGTGCCTAACGAACTACAGCAGCTCAGAAGCACTTGAACAGCATCTCGCACAAAAGAAGTGTCAGCTGTATTTTGGATTTGACTCGGATGATGAAAGTAAGTTGATCAAAGGAGGTTGTTAGGCATTGGGCCTGATGCTGACTGGTGGATACCTTGCAGTTGAAACCAGACAAAGTCCAAACATGCACAGTTGCTCTTGTCCTATCGTATATAGGAATTGTTTTAGAAAACCTGTCCAGATACCCTCATTGTGTGGCCAAAATATAATCAGAAGCTAGAGTGGCAATAACTTTCCTAGCCCTGAGTACTTTCACACATACTCTAAATACAAAGAGCAATATAGATATAATACACAAAATGTAGTTAGTTACTGGATAATAGCAGTTGCTGGGGCATTTTCTTTCCAATATAACTATAAGGCTGTGTGACT
>WWET01000930.1:475674-488949 GCA_011038615.1 Limnodynastes dumerilii
GGGGGGATGAAAAGCTCTGCTTTGAATGCCGGTTTTATTTCTCTGTGCTATGTAATTCCTCTAAATTGTCTAAAGTGCATGTAAATGTGAGTATAATAATATAAATATTGTATTTTCCCACAATATAAGTATCCAAATGTCAGGGGTTTATTATTTTCAAACTATAGCTTTATATTTAAAGAGGTGATGGTTTCCCCAGTTCATTTATAACACACCTAAGCCAGGTGACTTTTTTTTATTTTTATTAAACTGAATTAAATACAGCAGGGTTCAGAAAGACCCCTGGGTGGTGATACACACACTAATAGCTCTACTATTGAGGCATTCATCAGGTTGGCAGTTGAACAGGGATGGACCAGACATTTTGACCTTGCAACAGAGATAGGTGACCTCTCTGATGAGCACATTTAAAAGGCAGTCCCAAACATTGACCACTAAGTTTCCCTTGCTGCTGTGTAGTCCATCTTTCTGTCATTCAGTCTTTATCAGAAGTCTTTAAGCAGATTCTCCTCTAGGAGTTGAACACACAACCTCTTGGTTGCTAGTGTTGTTCTCTGCCATCTGAGCTGTGTATAATTTCTTTCTTTCATGGAAGGGTGATGGCATGCACTTTACAATTGCTTAGGTCTTCCGCAATTTATCAGATTGTGAGTGGATATCCTCATTAGTACGTAAGGAAATAAGTATTGTTATTACCTCTAACCTTGTTCCCCTGCTTGAATGGTGACATTTTGAACATACTTTGTACATATAAGTTTGGATTGTAGAAGCAAAATTATTTTAACAAATACATTTGTGGAGCTTGGAAGTACAGGGCACAACACAACATAAGACTGAATTTTGTGGGCGTTTGTGTACATTTTATTGCATGCCAGCTATCCCTGAACTAGCAATCCATCTAAATATCATTTTAGTGCTGTACTACTGTGCAAAAGGCCAGAAAGTCATTCCAGCTGTTATCCACCATATTTTGCTTTGGGAATATAAATACAACTGACATTTTTAGTGTCCTTTACAGTTACCCTGGCCTCTTCCACATGCCTTTGGTCTGCTAGACCTCTGGTGGTGGTCCTTCTCTGAGCATGAGATCCCATTGACTCCTTGTATGATTTATTTTTTTTATAGTTAAACTGGATTAAAAGTCTCTTTAGTAGAGCAGTCATTCTTTGCTTTCCTCTATTCATTAATATTTTTATCATCGTTAATATTTTGTTATAATATTTTAACCAACATAATCAGAATTTGATTTCAACAGTATTATAAACAAGTTAATTTCTAAATTGATATTTTTTTGTGTATAAATTTTGTTTACCTTTAAAACATTGCAGCTTATTAATGTTTATGCTATAGCCTGTAGATCAATGATTAGCCAAGCTAATACTATTCTGGGGCGGTGTAGCGTGGCCTCTAACCATCCCAAGAGCCGCACAAAGTATTTAATAAAAATAAAAAGTGTTACAAAAAACAAACCTGATAGTGACCGCTCTGAGGGGCCATCTGGTGCCCATTACTGACATAGATTTTCGTAATGCACCCAGCTTCAAATAGTGTATAAATAACAATTTTTGTTTTTCAATTGTTTTCCTAAGCTGTGTGTTTATCAGAATAGATCTGAGATGTCGTATGATATAAATGTTACCCTGTATGAAAACTTCACTTGCTCCATTTGTTTTTTCACAGGTGCCTGGTGAAAGCTTGCACAAGAAAACACAAAATCATCAATCGCTTTTCTGGCATAAATTTGGCCTTAAATCATGAGACTTAACCAGCTATCACGTTTTTACTAAGAATACTTGTAGAGTGCTACATGTGTATATTTCAAATCCAGAAACAATGTTCACTTTTCACATTTTAGCAACGAAAAAATTGTGCCATGTAATTTTGGAGTGTGTACTGCCTTGAAGATTTAAATAAATATTTTTTATTTATCACAGATGCCTATGTTGCTATTCATACAACCAGGCAAATTCTGAATTAGTGAGGACACGGGTACTCTTGTTGTTAAGTTAGGATCACGCTGGCAGAAAAGCCTTGAAAGTGCCATGTGGTCTGTTCTATGTCTACAAATGCGTGTCACTAATATTTCTGCATGTTATAATGGTAGAATGGCTGGTTAGCTACTGGATAACAAGCAGTGAGCTTATTTTTATTTGACTGTACACAGAACTGCAAAGTAAAATGTTGTATGCCATCTTGTGGCAGTGGATGGTAATATCAATACTTTTTGGTTAGCATATGATGTAGACCACTGTCGCAGAGATGGGATTTTAAATCAACAAATCCACTTAAAAGCCCCTGTGTGTTTTGTGAATTTAATCTCAAGTGTATTAGCAGTTGGTAATGGTGGTGGTTGCCGTAAACACAGTATAGTAAACGTGATTAAAGAGCTTTAATCACGTTTACTATACTGTGTTTCTATATGTAGTGCTACCACAGCAGCCATTATAACCATCCCTATGATCATCCAGAGCCCTTAAGACATTTTGGTTCAATTTTTAGCAGTAATGTTCTTCCATTCATGTTGTTTGTGCCTTCATTATTGCCTTGTAGTTAATGTTTCAATCTTCTGAGTTTTTACATTGAGTTAATACTTTTCTTTATTTACTCCAAATATAAATGTTTGTAAAGTGTTTTTTTTAGCTTGATAACTTTGTCCAAATAATATAGAAAATGTATTCTAAGGGCCAGATTTGCAAAACCGCAAGTTTGGAAGAGTGGAGATGTTGCCTATAGCAACTAATCAGATTCTGGCTCTCATTCTTTTTACATACTAGAGAATGTCGGCTAGAATCTGCTGTGGGCAACGTCTGCACGTCTCCAAACCTGCAGCTTAGTAAATCTGGCCTTAAGAATCCTTGTGCCAGTGCATAACAAATCTATAAAAGGAGAACTATAAATTGTTGCATCATAAGCTTTCCACCTGTTCTATGTCACTCTTATTGGTCAAAATGGTAATAATAGAAATAAAAATGGTAACTTTTAAGACCAACACTCTTAAACAAGCTACATAAACTCGTTCAAAGTTTAATTACTGCACTTAGAAATCATTGACAGTCTATACGCCTTGCATCTTCTAAAGCAAAAGGCTGCTAGAGGTATCTGAAGCTGGTGTGTTGTGCAAATCATCCACGTCATTTTACTTCTGTATATTGAGACTCCACCTACAATTATGACCGCTTCAACTCCGCTATAGTTCCTGAACATGAGCTTTAATAATGTTTTGGGTTTTTCTCTGTATTCTTAAGAAAAATGATAATTGTCAGGAATTTTTTCATATTGTGTATACGTTTTATACTAGGCCACCACCACTGTAGTGTTATCAGGACAAATTCTAAGAACTACATAACTACATACAACCAGCCCACTAATCATCCAGAAATTGCAAGAAACTTAAACGGTCTTTATAGGAAAGGAAAAAGATCATGGTTGAAATAACAATATCCATTCTTCCACTGCTTTGTCTCTTCTCCCTAGACTTAGCAGAGTTTCTTTGCTTCCTTTTTGTTTGTTTGTTTTTTTCTTTTTTTAAAGCTTTATTATACATACCACCATGCGTAGTTGTATAGAGGCTAAGGACAGGTAGCCTTAAGGTAGATGTTCCCCCAGGGATGTATTTAAATTTTTTCTTGCTTGCTCTCTTCTATATATAGCTATATAATGGTCTTATTATTTGTTGGTCTTATTTAACTTTATGTTGATATTTTTATAAGGTTTTTAAGATTTCCCCCACAATCTGAGATACCAGAATACACCCTGGCTTATTTTAAATATATAGGATATTTCTGATCCACTTGGTACAATACATGAAAACAAAATATGAAAAATATATGTATATATTTTTCATTTGGAAACCTCACTACGCACTGAAAGTCTAGATACGTTTTTGACCATGGCTACCTGGCTAATACTGCAATAAGGTTATAAGTTGTATGCATGAAAAAAAATGTGCTGTAACCTATAGCAACCAATGTTCTACTTCAGTTCTTACTGCTTGCTGTGCTGCCTGACATGAATTAACATTTTTATTAGTTGTGTCTGGTAGAGAATAAAATCTTTATTATATTAGCTTTGTTAGTAAAAAATTTACCTGGACACTTGAAATCTAAAGTGTTTCTTTTTATTTATAAAAACGGAAATTACTTTGTATAAATATTTCTTCCAAAATATGATTATACTTTTGCACTAAACTATTTTGGGGTTTTGGTTTTTATTTTTAGCCCTTTTGATGGTGTGTTTTTTGCTTTAGATATTTATAATGAGAGGTTTGCTTTTTATTTAAGTGATTACACCAGAAATATTTACTGAATAGCTCTAAAAAGCTAGAAACCATTTCATTTACATGAAAAACTTTCAAAACATTATAAAGGGAGGTAGTAAATGGCTAGTGGAGGACACTATAGGTTTATACAAGCAGGTGAACACATAAATTAATGATTTCTATAGGTATCTTGAAATTGACCTAAATCAATGCAGTCCGTTGACCAGTGCTCATTCGCACTTTGTAACACATCTTGTTTGTTGATTTTTCCAATCATCTCCTTTTTTTTTTTTGTAGAGATATTGACAATAATTATTTGATATTTAAAGTGCAATAGGAATATTCACAGGTGTTCTGTTGCCAATTTATCTCTCTAATCTGTTTTCTACCGTGTTTTTATACTCTACAACCTATAAACGAAAGTGTAATATATTCATTTATTTTTAACGTATTTACAAATCTTTTTGGGGTGTACAAACGCACTTTTTACATGTACAGATCATGTCCAGTATCTGAACATTTGTACTATTAAAATTTGAATCAAGAATGAGCAATTGAAATGCATTCAAAGTCAGTAGTATATTTCTTGAGTTTTTTTTGTATTGTACATAATTTGCTAAATAAAAATTTCTTGTTGATTAAAGTAAGTGTGACTTCATCTTTAGTAGGTTTCTATCATAAGCTAAAGCAGAGGTAGGTGATTAAGTCATTTTGTGCAGTGTATGAAAAGAACAACACCTTTTATTTCTTCAGTTCAAATTACAACTTAATCCATGAAACAAAATAGATGCAAGTCAACAAGTCATTTCAATAGACTGGCTTACCTTCAGGAAGAGAATTCTAGTTTTTGATTTGAGATTAAGTGATTGGTAACGGGTATAAAGGAAACCACACAACTGCATTAAATGCAATGTTGATGCCATCTGACTTAGATGGGTGTGGGTCCCCCTTGAGAACAGCCCTTTTTTGAAAGGGCCATTTTGGAGACCCCATTCCCAAAGATCGATTTTTAGTAAGAAACGTCCTGCCCTACTGCAGACAGGTAAGCAACACTTTACCCAACCCCAACTAATATACAAATTCTTACCCTAACCCTCCACTTCCATTACCCCAAGTCTCACTTCTCTGCAGCCTAAGATTCCCCTTCTCCTATCCATCCCCTCCCCACAGCCTAACCCAAAAACTACTATCCTACACTACTTCCCCTCCCCTGTACTAACCTGTAGCGCCAGGAACTGTCGGGTCCAGCGTCCGTTTGCAGGGTTCTTTTCACAGTGCGGTAGTTTTTGAAAATACACTGCTGACAATTAGCTGTCGTCTGTGGGTAAATCGAAAATGGCTGTTCACGGCGACGAATGGAGCCTGACTTAGATGGTCATTTGTAATCGATCAGATGGTCTTAGTCGAAGAAGGAGAAAGTTTGCTGTTTCTACAAATGTAAAAAAAAAAACATACTACAAAAATTCTTGGTAAAATCTAAAAGAAGCAAAAGCATTGCTTGTTACTGCTGTTTCTAATGCTAAGAAGTGTTTAATATATCTTCGAAAATGAATGACTTGACTTATTCTGCATGAGAAGTGAGGAAGGAGAAATTAAAATATAAAGCAAAAGAAATACAAACGTTTGCCCAAGGTAAGTCCCCCAGGGCTCTGTCCTTGGCCCACTCCTCTTCTCCCTCTACACCTCCTCATTGGGTAATCTCATCAACACCTTTGGTTTCAACTACCACCTCTATGCTGATGACACTCAAATCTACCTCTCCTCCCGTAACCTCAACCCCTCTATTCTGTCTAAGATTTCCGAGTGCCTTGCATCCCTATCCACACGGATGGCCAAACGCTTCCTCAAGCTGAATATGGACAAAACGGAAATGATTGTTTTTCCTTTCCCTAGGATTTCTTCCCTGTCCTCCATCACAATAACCATTGGTGATACCTGTCAACTCATCCACTCAAATTCGCTGCCTAGGTGTCATCCTTGACTCCGCACTTTACTTGCCCTCCGTGCCCTCTCATATTCTTGTCATTTCCACCTACGCAACATTGCATACATCCGTCCCTTCCTCACCAATGAAGCTACTAAAACCCTTATCTTTATTCATATCACGCCTCGACTACTGTAACATCCTCCTCATAGGTCTCCCGCTCACCCATCTTGCCCCCCTTCAATCTATACTCAATGCTGCTTCCAGGCTAATATTCCTCTGCCTTTATGTCAAACCTTCCACTGGCTTTCTGTCCGCTTCAGACCTCTCTTTAAACTCCTTTCCCTGACATTTAAGGCCATCTCCTCATCCACTGCTCCCTACCTCTCTTCCCTCATCAACATGCACACCCCTTCCCGCCCTCTCTGTTCTGCTAACCAGCGCTGTCTGACCTCTATACTGATCACCACATCTCACGCCTGTATCCAGGACTTCACCTCTGCACTGGAATGACCTTCCTTCTTCAGTCAGACTCTCCCCCACTTTGCAGGTCTTCAAGCGTTCACTCAAAATGCACCTGATCAGGCTAGCCTACCCCTCCTCCACTTAACATCCACACTGCATCCTTCATCTATCCCTTCTTTTCCCACTCTGCTGCCCTGCCCACCCGTCCACTTCCTTCCCTCTCAGGGCCTTCCATCCTAGTGTTGTTCCTTCCTCCACCACTCCCTCCACACTTTGTACCCTCTTGTCCCCTTCTGCTACCCTTTTACCCAATCCCCACCTCTATAGACAACTTTATTCTTGGGTTTTCAACCCAGTCTATTCTTCATAGTCATACGAGGGCCAGAAACCTTAAGGATCACCTGTGTCACAATGACGTTAGAATGACAACTCCACGTAGCGGAGGACATTTCATGACTAAGCACCCAGGCTGCTACAAGGGTCTGGGGTGCATTACTTGCAAGCAGATGATGACAAGATCTACCTTTGGACATCCTTCTATGGGACAGACATTTAAAATCAGACATATCATCACATGTACCACTAAATTTGTGGTTTATGTTATTTTGTGCCCGTGTAAGCTGTTGTATGTGGGCAAGACCAGCCGGACTATTAGAGAAAGAATGGCCCTGCACAGGTCGGCAATTAGGGCATCTCTGACGGCCAACAAGCAGGACCAGCCGGTGGCCAAGCGTTGGGCTACCTCGGAACATTCCTTGGCGGAACTAAAATTTATGGTGATTGACCATATCCCACCTCTGGATAGAGGAGGGAACCGTGATTTGATCCTACAGAGACGTGAGTGTACATGGATTTTCAATTTAAAAACTGTTACGCCTCTGGGACTTAGGGCCTGATCCAGAGGGACGGTGGGCCTGAGCGTAAGATCGGCTTTTCAGCCGATCTGCGCATGTGCCGGGCAGATGTTGCCCGGCGTTGCTACGGCAACCCCTGATCCTGGATCGGGTGTCCGTAGCAGCGCTGGAGGGGACGTCCCCCAGCGTCTCTACGTTAAGGTTAGTGTAGGTGGGCGGGGAGGCGAGCTGGGCGGCCATACGCTCCTGTGCGAGCGTATGGCCCCTTCCTTACGCCGACTGAAGTTAGGGTAGCCTTCAGCCGGCGTAAGGAAGGGCCATACGCCCGCACAGGGGGGAGTGTCAAGGTAAGTGAACGCCGATACGCTGTGCTTTAGTAAGCACAGCGCATCGGCGTACCTCTGGATCAGGCCCTTAATGAGCAGTTACCTTTATCTTGTTTTTTGTGATCCTCTGTCGGGGAATTTAGCCCTTATTATGTCTCATTATTGATGCCTTGGCTACATGAGAATATTGTACTTGTTATTCCTGCAATGTGCATGGTACACCCTGCTGATACAAGGCCGGATATGGGTATGCACTTTCAATGTTTGACGGTGGACCAACATAATTTAATTTGCTATATATATATATATATATGTATATATGTCCCTTTGTGCCTCTAATCACTACCTCCCTCTGTCTTTAAGTCATGTGTAACTCCCTATGCAATGCTAGTTATGACCGTGATTAGACCCCCATAATCATGTTTAGGGTGACCTTAAATATTTATGTCATTATTATGGCCTCATATTGCGAACAGGGACCTTCGCTGGTTACTGGCAAGTGCTATCCCCAGCAGCGCTATATAAGGTACGATCTCTGCATCCATGAACGGTTAGCAGCGGCAATATAGGGTCAATACCGCCTTTATAACATTGGCCTTGACTATGATATTCTTACATGCAACTGTCTGATATTTTCCTCCGTGTTTGACAGATGGGCCTTGAGCGATATCCAGCTGGATGTATACAAGGTTTCAACGTGCTTTATGTTTGGAAGGGCGCCGTCCCTCCGTATCTTATATGATATTACTGTGAAGTATGTTTTTGCATATGATGCAGCATCCAGATGCTGATGACATGCTGTTCTGTTGTCTCTGGTTTTAGACAGGGGTATACGGCACGCCCCCTCCCGGCCCCACAGCCCGTACCCATTGACAGGCGCACACGCCCCCGTTACCAGAGCAACAGTACTCTGTGGGGGGGGCCGACGTCTTCCGGGTAGCGGGACGTGTGGAGCCAGGGAGGAAGGTGGTGGGTATACTTCTTTTTATTTCTATAAATACAGGCACTGTGTGGTGGGTGTTTTTTGTTTGCCTTCACTCCCTGATGAAAGTTGCTACATTGTAACTGAAACATTGGATTTTTATGGAGCATAAATAAAATAAGTATATTATTTTTCACTACTATATAGTTCCCAGCTTCGCGAAACCTCTATATGGGAAGCTGGGAGCGAGAATCTATATATAAACAGTTACATCAACTCCCCATCAAATTTTATAAGAGATATATTGATGACTTGATCTTGGTGTGGACAAGTGACGAGGCTCATTTTGTACAATTTGTGGAGTCTCTGAACCATAATGGTTTTGGACTCACATTTACAGCCAAATTTGGCGGTAAAAAATTAGAATTTCTTGACCTATTATTGGAGATACCTGAGAATACAGAATCAGGCACATTACAAACTTCTACTTATATAAAAGAGGTCGATTCCAATGGGTATCTGGAATTTTCCAGCTGCCACTTTAATAAATGGAAGAGAAATATTCCTTTCTCTCAATTTGTACGATTAAAAAGAATCTGTTCTACAA
This sequence comes from Limnodynastes dumerilii, assembly GCA_011038615.1. Classification (NCBI taxonomy): domain Eukaryota; kingdom Metazoa; phylum Chordata; class Amphibia; order Anura; family Limnodynastidae; genus Limnodynastes; species Limnodynastes dumerilii. The sequence goes on from WWET01000930.1 coordinate 485,031, forward strand.
TAGAAAAGTTTGATGAACAGGCCCAACTAAATAGGATAGGAATTATCCCTCTGAATTAGTGCAGAACGGACTATTGAGAACCAGGGAATTAGAAAGGAACTCTCTTCTAGAGTATAGAAAGAGAGACCCCCCAAAAAAGCTGTTATGTCCATTTACCACCAATTATAATGCTAAGGGGTCTGAGATTAAGCATATAATGCTTAGACATTGGCCTATACTTAAACTGGACCCTGTACTTTCAGGAGTTTTACCTGAGAATCCTGAAGTAGTTTTTAGAAGATCCAAAACCGTTAAATCCCTAATTTCCCCTAGTTTTTTAAAAAGTAAGGTAGAAGCTAAAGGTTGTCTGCCAAAGCCATTGGGGTATTTTCCTTGTGGAGACTGCAAAGTATGTAAATTCATCCATAAGGATAGAAAATATTTTTTCCTCCTCTGATGGTCAGAAGTGTTTTAAAATAAAAAATTGTCTTAATTGTCAGAGTTAATTTGTAATATATATGATGGAGTGCCCTTGCGGCCTCAAATATATTGGCAAAACTAAACGCACTTTTAAGACTCGCGCTTTGGAACACATGAGAAACATTTCAAATAAAGTTACAAACCATAGCGTACCGAAGCACTTTAAACAATGCCATAATTCCAGAATTGATGGTATACAGTTTAAAGCAATTGAATATGTCCATCCAGATCTTAGAGGGGGAGATAGATTGAAACAGCTATCTCAGAGAGAGAGTTATTGGATCATAACATTGAACACTTTGCACCCCTTTGGCTTAAATGATAATTTTGAGATTACCCCGTTTTTGTAAGCTTAGGACAACACCCCCCTTTTTATAGAGAAGCATAATAGTATCCACTTTTATAGTATCTCCTTAACAGCATCGTATATTTATTAAAATATTTTAATGGTAGAAATAGGACAACCTTTTAATGAGAATACTTTTAGGAATGTAGGTTATATATTTATTAATTTGAAAGATGTCCTTTAATTATTTCCCCTGTTGAAATATAATACCAATCTTATAAGAACACCTCGTACCTAATAGAATGTAAAAAAAATTTAAAGCTCATTTTAATGTTATTCTTTTAATATTTATGTAAGTTTTTAACAAATATTTGAAACTAATTATTCTTTTCTCTTATCTTTTTTTAGTGCAATATCGAATAATCATCATGTAATATACATTTTTTTTTTGACATATAGATCTTAACCTTTAGTTTGTAGGATGCTACATGTATTTTATAATATATGTTGTTACTGCTTATTGCATAATTGAATTAATTGAGAGATGTTTTTAAAAAAAAAATGGAAAGTCATTTTTTGGATAACAAGTCTATATTTAATGAAATGTCCAAAATTCCCAAAAGATATTAAGTTGGTTTTGATATTAACTTTTGAGTATTTTAGGAATCCCTTATGGAATATAATTTTTTTTTTTCTAGTTTGCACTATGTTGTATGCACTTTGTAAATGCATGTTGTAACTTTAAATGATGCTCCAGCTTAATTGAAGATCAGTATATAAATATGCTGGCATTGTAGCTAATCCACGCCCCCTGACGAAGTCCAGAACGTGACGAAACGCGTAGGGGAGGAGCTACGAGGACCACCAACTTCTCGGCACTGCTCCACAGTCTCACTGACTATCGATAGTCTCACTGACCACCGACAACGCTGCGGCATTGTTCTACCGGTATCTCTTCATACAATATCACAAAATAGTTGAGGTAAAGAAAACAGCGCTAAACTATGTTAAAAAGCGGCATACAGTAAAAAAAGTACAAAAAGTTTCCCCCTTTTTTTAATAAAAAAGTTAAAAAAAGGGTTAAAAAAAGTAATACAGAGCCCCGATAAAAATCCAAAAAGGAGTCCCAGTCCAGGTCCTTTGTATCTTAAAGGAAATTTTACCATATATCCAGATTTTAGTTAAAAATCCAGGGTGTACATGTGGGAAAAAGAAAAAACAAATGTGAATTCTCAAGTACCAGAAAGATCATATGAAAGTGGAGTCCCAGGTCCTTTGTATCTTAAAGGAAATTTTACCATATATCCAGATTTTAGTTAAAAATCCAGGGTGTACATGTGGGAAAAAGAAAAGAAAAATGTGAATTCTCAAGTACCAGAAAGATCATATGAAAGGCCACCCTCTGGGTAATATAATTATCACTATAGCCAAATGAGGGATTAAAAAATGACTTTACTGATACATGTACAGTTGTGTTCAAAATTATTCAACCCCCAATGCTGTAAAGGGGTTTAGGGACTATAGTGTACATTTGGAATTTTATTCAGAATGAAATCCTACAAGGACGTTTTAAAGAACCAAATGCAACTAAAATGACATCAATTGTTTATATAACACAGTAGTAAATGTTTATTTTGTGGTTTCCTCATTGCCACAATTATTCAACCCCTTAAAGACTACCACTCTGAAGAAGAGAGGTTCATTCCGGTGTTTTCAATCAGGTATTGAAAACACCTGTGGATGTCACCGAGCACCAATCAAGCATAATAAGCACCAATTAGGCAGCTTTAAAATGACTGTGATACTCAGCTCCTTCTAGACATTTACTGGTGTGGTTACAAACATGGTGAAGTCAAGAGAATGGTCCAGGAAGACAAGAGAAGAGGTGATTTGTCTTCACAGCAAGGGCAATGGCTATAAGAAGATTGCAAAGAAGTTAAACATACCAAGAGACACCATAGGAAGCATCATTCGCAAATTCAAGGCAAAGGGCACTATTGAAATGCTACCTGGTCGTGGAAGAAAGAAGATCCTGACTTCGACTGCTGTGCGCTACCTAAAGCGTAGAGTGGATAAAAGCCCCCGTGTGACTGCTGAGGAACTGAAAAAAGATTTGTCAGATGTGGGTATAGAAGTTTCAGCTCAGACAATAAGGCGCACACTGCGTAATGAAGGTCTCCATGCCAGAACCCCCAGGCGCACCCCCTTGCTGTCTCCCAAGAATAAGAAGAGTCGACTGCAGTATGCCAAAAGTCATGTGGGCAAACCACAAAAGTTGTGGGATAGTGTTCTGTGGACTGATGAAACAAAATTAGAACTGTTTGGGCCCATGGATCAACGCTATGTTTGGAGGAGGAAGAACAAGGCATATGACGAAAAGAACACCTTGCCTACTGTGAAGCATGGCGGAGGGTCAATAATGCTTTGGGGCTGTTTTGCTTCTGCAGGTACAGGGAAGCTTCAGCGTGTACAAGGTACCATGAATTCTCTTCAGTACCAGGAGATATTGGATGAAAATGTGATGCAGTCCGTCACACACCTGAGGCTTGGGAGACGTTGGACCTTTCAACAGGACAATGATCCCAAGCATACCTCCAAGTCCACTAGAGCATGGTTGCAGAGGAAAGGCTGGAACATTTTGGAGTGGCCATCGCAGTCACCAGACTTAAATCCGATTGAGAACCTCTGGTGGGACTTAAAGAAAGCAGTTGCAGTGCGCAAGCCTAAGAATTTGACTGAACTGGAGGCTTTTGCCCATGAAGAATGGGCGAACATACCCGTAGATCGCTGCAAGACACTTGTGTCAAGCTATGCTTCACGTTTAAAAGCTGTTATAACTGTAAAAGGATGTTGTACTAAGTACTAAGATTGAATGTCACTTGGGGGTTGAATAAAAACTAATAATGATGTGAGCACAGAAAAGACATTTGTGGTTATTTCATTATAAACTTAAGTTTATATTTCTCTGACCTACAAGTGCCTCTTTCATGTAAATGTAAGCAAGATAACTGAATGATCAAAATCAAAGTCAAACTGGCCAAAACATTCAATTTCAGTGGGGGTTGAATAATTTTGAACACAACTGTATATATTATACACACACCCCTTCATACCTATATATTATACCCACACCTCTTCATACCTATATATTATACCCACACCTCTTCATACCTA
>WWET01000931.1:8327-21148 GCA_011038615.1 Limnodynastes dumerilii
CGCCCGGGTGTATAAACTTTCACGCCCATAACACTCCCATTGATTGTACCTGCTTACGGCGGCTGAACCCTACCCTAAGATTTTCCGGCGTACGTGCGAATTTTCGTACCGATACGCTGGTAGTACTGGGCTTAGCACACCCATACTGTACAATTTAAATGGCTATCCCCGCCTCTGTGTAGTAACTCGAGCGTCCAGACTATCGTCGTACAAAACGCACGCCCCTTGGGCGAAAAATACGCTGGAAATACGCTCGCTGTACGGTCATGTCCTTCGGACGACCGGAAGTTGTCATACTGCACATGCGTAGTGCATTTTTTTCCCAGAATTTTCGCTTACGATCGGCGTACGATCGCTTGCGGCCGTAGGTCTGGATCAGGCCCATTGAGACTGAAGAGAGTGACATTAGCAGAAGGAGAGACAACGGAGCAAATTGGGAGGAGTCAGTGAGTAACGGCAGAGCAGATCGTGAGAAGAGAGAGGTGGCGGTGATAGGAGTGACAGTGGAGCAGATCAAGAGAGAGAGGTGGCGGTGGCAGTGAGAGAAAAGGTGACGGTGAAGATTGAGGGAAGAGTCATGGCGGTGAGCAAGGGATTGACAGCGGAGCAGATCGGGGCAAGTGTCAGTTGCAGTAGCAGAGGGAATAATATCAGAGTTGGTGAGAGGGAAAGGATCATCGGAGCTGATAGAGTGAGGAGGCAGGAGAAGTCATTGGAGATCTGTTTTGGGGATAGAGCAAAGGAGAGCTTGTGACAAAAACGACAGAGAACGATAAAGTGGGCATCGGAAGTTTAAAGGAGAGAGTAAGAGAAAGAAATGAGGACTATTGGAAGTGTTTAATTAAACAAGACTTTGTTTGGTCCAATTGTTTTTTTTCTCCTAATACAAGGAAACAATCTTTTGTTACTGAATATATTGTTATTTGCTTGTATATATCTATGAATTAATTGTTTCAGTGTGTTGATTTAGTTGGAAGTAATCTAATGGTAATTTTTAAAGATAATTTAAAGAGTTTTTACGTTGTTCGTAAGCGTAAAAACGGCCATTTGTACTTACCACGCATACATAGGGCAGATGTTACACAAAAAAAATTCTGAGCATATGGGCCTTGATCGTACCAGCCTTTTAACAACGCTCAAGGGGGCGTGCCTGCCGTATGAAATCCGTAAATACACACCGAGGGCGGGGTGAGGCATTTAAATCATGCTAGGCATCGTGACTAAGCAAGGAGCTTATGGACGCTCGCGGTTACGCTCAGGAAAGTTAGGGTAGGGGTTGGCTCGGCGTAAGACGACAAAACGAAGTACGAACATGGGGAGTGCTTCATAGGTACACTGGCGTAAATACGCTGCGCACACAAGCGTTTCATGAGTCTAGGTCTGGATCAGGCCCATTGGGCCTGATCCAGACCTACGCCCGCAAGCGATCGTACGCCGTTCGGGAGCGTAAAACCGGGCTAAAAAAAACGCACTGCGCATGTGCCGTATGACAACTTCCGGTTGTCCGAAAGACATGAGCGTACAGCGAGCGTATTTACAGCGTATTTTTCGCCCAAGGGGCGTGCGTTTTGTACGACGATAGTCTGGACGCTGGAGTTACTACACAGAGGCGGGGATAGCCATTTAAATTGTACAGTATGGGCGTGCTAAGCCCCGTACGACCAGCGTATCGGTACGAAAATGCAAACTAAAGTGCTCTGCCTATTTTAAACAAAATCAAATGTAATAATGAAAACAAAGTTAAATTAACTAAATCGAACGTCAGTTTACTTTGAGTCGTTTTAGCGTCATTTTATCTCTCCGCAATTCCTAACTTTTACCTTACTGCTCAGTGTTCACGTTTTGGTTGTGTTTTTTTTTTTTTTTTTTGTTTTTTTTTTTAAACTAAAACCGGGATTTTAAATATGTGACCAACTAAAACTGGGATTTTAAACCCAAAAAATAACCACTCCATTTGGCATCCCAAACCAACTGCCACCCCTGTGACATATTTATTAAATCCATCCAGAAGAAGGCCAGGCTCCCGGGGGGCCTTCCATAAGTTCTGCCCAGCATACATCAACAGGAGGTCCAAGCGGGACCCTAATAACTGGCCAGTATCTAACCAGACAACCTCACATTGGTTTCATTCCAATCGGTGCAGGGGTGTCTGAATGCATAAGCAGACATATAGACAGACCAATTAATTTTATACATGATATATCTGTATTCTATCTTAAACAATGATTTCTCTTAGTAATGTAGGAAGAGCCCCCCACAGAAACACTTCTATGTGTAAATTGCAGCCTTCATTACGTAATGCACACAACACACTTTTTTACCTAATTCATTTTGACCTTTGATATAACTCAAGAGATGTATATTTTCTTCAAAACCAATTTTTATATTTATTAGTTTTGTGGCTACAATTATATATCCTAGACAGAAACAAGGAACATAACTCACGTCCCTCTACTCCAAACTAAACAATACTGTCAACAGAAACATAATTAGAAACAAAAATTATAGGTATAACCAATCCAAAGATTCTTGTCACAAAATACCACAAGATGTATTCTGAATGTAGTATAGCCAAATGCAGATGTGTGTAGATATTTATTATACACTGGCCTGGGAAATATACATACAGGTTTTAAAACACATTCCTATTTTTACAAAATGGCCTACTATAGAAAGTATAAACATTTTTACATTGGCCTGTACTGATAACCGTATAGGCAGTTTTACAATGATGTAGATGGTTTTGGAGTTTGGGAGTGATATACAAACCACTTCGGCATGTCAAGATTTCTTTAGTGAAAGGGATTTTACAAGACAAGGCAGCAAATGATGCTTTCCCTCAATAAAAACACATTTACATATACTATTCCATTCCTCACAAGCACAAATAATTTCATCATCAGAACAACGGATTTGAAAGGAAAAAAATTATATTTATATATTCTTCCTACTATTTGTGATAGATTACACTTGTTTGTACTTTTTTTTTTCTGTGAAATGCAAAATCATTTGACTAAGTCCTATATCAATATCCTTCAAGTACCCCCATCAAGACAATACCCAAGAAAACGATTGTGGTTATGCACCAGTTTCATTTAGCACCATCCAATGAAGTTCCACTTTATTTTATTTATTTTTACACATTTTTTATCTTCACCTCTTCACCAAAAAATGTGATTAACCATTAGGTCACATTGTGTATGGCCCCAAATGTTCACTTAATGTTTATCTGTAATGAAGTATTTAAAAACAGTATATGTGAAATATTCTTAGATCCTCATAATTACAAGTCATATCTAGGGATGACATTTAGACTGCCTAGCTGGATACATCTAACCTTGTGTGTGTAATAAAATACAGCTACTAGTTTCTCAAAACTTTCTTAAATACAAACATGATGTTTAGGCAAAAGAAAGAAGTATATATTTCCAGAGCTTTAACAGCAAGTGATCAAAAGAAAAACAAATGATATGAAATTCTGGATCATCCTGACATTGTTGGTCTAGCCATAGCTAAAGCAAGTTACTAATAACCAGTGACTATTTTATTTGGAACAATGCACAATATCCTAACAATGTAAATAGTGGAAAAGAATTAAAAAATAAAAAATTTTTTTTTTTTACTACTGCCAGCAGATTATATACAGACAACTGTGGTGAAAAGTTTAGCACAAATATGGTTCAAAAGAGGAAATACATAACCACGATGGACAGGATTGGTTTGGCAATATAAAAACACGAACAAGTTCTACAGACGCAATTACTTATAAGTATACACATGCAGTCACAGAAAACGTAGGAATGCTGCCTTGCAGGTTTTGTTATTTTTACTTATTTTCAATTTTTATTTATTTTTTAAATCGGACATCTCAGGCACAGAAAAAAAACTCCATCATTTAATGACATCTTCATTGAAAAATAAAAAACAAATAAACATTTTATTTAAAAATAAAAAAGGAAAAAGAAACCAGGTGAAGTTCTGTCAGTGTTTGCTTTTCTTTGACTTTTTGTGAGATCTGTGAGGGGATCTGGACAGGGATCTGGATTTTTTCACAGATTTTTTGGGTGACCTTGACCGTGATCTTCGAGACCTTTTAGGTGTTCGAGAACCAGATGGTGACCTGGAATAAAAAGAAGCTTGTATTTGTAGCGACTAGACTGTACTGTAGAAATGTAGCCATATATAATACATCAAACACTACATCATCCAAAAAGATTGTTCTGTGAAAGGAGACTGTTCTTACATATGTGTCTATTGAAGTTAGATTAGAGCGGCCTGTAACAGTAATAATTAGCACACTGTAAATGATTAAAAGAAAAAGAAACTGGTCTGGTCAAAAAAACTTCAAGAACAATGCTGAAGCTACGTGCACCTGATTTGTCCGGTCTCTTGCATAATGTTTTGCTCATGTCTTCTCAGATGGACAAGAATGTCATTCATGAGAAATGATGCCGATGATCATTTCTAGCTACCTAAACGCTAAATAATTTGTAAGTGGTTATAGTGAAATTCCACAACTTGGACTCCAGAGTGGCCATCTGAGGACCAGCAAGTTATCACCAACTTGACTACTAGAAGAATGATTTATATTTTCTACTACTTATAAGTGAAGAGGGATTCCATTTTGTAAGCATAATGGAGAAATTACATACACCAGTGTTTTATAGAATAGCAATGATAAATGGCTTACCTTTTAGCCTTTTTACTGACATCTCTGGGAGAATCTTTATGAGAGGACCTGGATCGAGAGTTGTCCTTGTGTGATCTTTCGGAGCGTTCAGATTTTGGGGAAGGAGATTTGCCTCTTTTACTGCTGCTGCTGCGTGATGGACTGGGGGACCCACTATGGCGCTTCTTCCTAATTGGTATAAGGAAGATAAAAACTGTTAAAAACAACAAAACAAAAAAAAAACAACCCTATAATAGTAGGCTCTATATACACACACACACATTCTTGTTTCTGACCTGTCTTTGCGCGTTGGAGTAGACTCATCTTTGTCTTTTTTTTCTTTTGATCGATAATCAAACTTTTCTTTATCTTTCTTATCTCTGTCCCTTTCTCTCTCCAGTTCTTTTTCCCTCTCCTAGAAGAAAAGCCAAGTTAGTGCTTTTTATTAGAAATCTGCTGCCACCTTTTGGCAATAAGAAAAAACACCATTAAAAAGGATTATACATCGATAAGAAAATTCCTGCAATTTCCCATCGCTTTCTCAAAGCTACCATCAATACGGTTATTCAACACCAAGCAATTTATTCTAGTGAGGAAAACCTCACCCAACAGCACATTTGCATAACAGAAGTTCTTTATCGTTAGGAATCATTTGGCCACTGTGAGGAAGGATTCCAGTTTCATGCAGGTTATCAGTGGAATCATTGACCTTTTGTAAGTCAAAAGACATGACAGACCCTAAAGCCAGGTGGCTATCTGATAAGCAGGAGGCAACAAGTGATCTTTTGTTGCAGATACTCCACAGTTCCCCAATGTCTTGAAGGTTTCAATTAACTGCCAATCTGATGCTCTAATGAACCCTGGGACAATTTACTCAAGTTCACTTATACATTCTCCTGAGGTAAAGGAGAAATGAGATATTACAGAGTAGAGTCATTAGGTTACTGGAGTCATAACATGGACCTGGGAGATAATGGTTTAGTTCAGATACCCATGAGTAATGTACTTCTCTTTATGAAGGTCAAAGTGTAGTTTAGATTTGAGGACTGCACAGCTCTATGTGAAGGTCATGGGGTAATTCAGCTATGCATGAGGAACAGGACTGAACTGACCATACAGAAACACCATACTAATTTTCCACCCAGCAAACAAACACAGAGAAGAGTGTAAGTACCCTCTGTAGCAACTTGTCTCGATAGTGTTCAACTTGTTCTTGAATACTTTGCCCAGATTTCCTGGGCCTTTTTCCAGATTCAATTTCATCTTGGAACTTCATTACTTTCAGCTACAGACAACAGAACAAAAATAAATAAAAACAAGAGTGAGGCACTTTAACTATAGCTATGCAATAACATCAAACCTACTACACAATGCAGCTGGCATGCACTCAGTAAGTTTCTTTATACTACTCTGTAGATAACACATTGTATTGCTGTTATACACATTACCTGATAAACTGGGCTACCTCCCCATTGCCCTGCCTCAATCCTAGCTGCATCAGACAAGTGGCCGTTGGACCATTCATGAAATCTGAACAATCCAATACTTACGCTGTTTTGTTTGACCATTTTGCAAGCATTCCAAAGTTTCTGTTCATGCCATACACTATGCAATATGTTTCTAATTGGCCGATCGGTCTAATTATCTTGTAGTGTGTAGCCAAGCGAGTTTAAACGGGACATCTACACAACACAACATGTTTCTAGTTGTTACTTCAAATTTGGATTTAAAAAATAAAGTAAATAACCATCAATGTATTTTGCATAACGCAGAGAGTTTAGATTAGAGGCTATGCTGTAGCAGAGAACACAATGCTGTCTATCATATTACTCTTCATTTTCAAATTTATAGATCACCCCAAAAAAAATTACGTTATACTAGGTAATTGGAAATACCAAGGCATGCAGTGCACAGTGTAGAATTACAGCAGATTTTGCCTTCTTTGCAGTTCTTTACAATTAAAATGTATTTCTGCATAGTAGTTTCTATATAGTAGGAGTGAGAGACTAAAAGCTAACACAAATGTTTTCTTGAATTTAATATAAAAGAATTCAGATGAATTATAACAAAACTGTTACTTCTTTTCACTCACTTCTATTTCACGAAGTTTGATACGCTTTTCTTCTGTCATTTCTGAGTATTTCATGAATTTGGAATCAGACAGGTCATCTCTAACTGGGTTGGAGTAGTAGTGTTGGTCTTCTGATTTAGAACTCTGCGTATCATCTTCATCCTCACTGTCATCTTCTTGGCTGCAATAAAACAAAATGTACCATTTCATTTTAAACATTCTTGCAGTAATGCACCTCCGCTGTAACTCTGCTTGATAAGTGTGTGCAATGAATACGTGATTTATTGCTGTTTTTTGGCTGTTCCCATTATGACTGGAGAAGAGCTAATATATATATATTTAATTATTATGGGCAATATTTAAATTCTTGCAAACTTGATGTCTTCTGACCAGGAAAATAGAAAAATGGCCAGTTTTGCGAGTTCTGGCTGCTACAAGCAGCGCAATACTTTTGCAATCTGTGCAAACCAGCATTATAGTTTTTTTCACTCTAAGGGTTGACAGCAAAGCGAGTTGCAATCACAAGGGGAGTGGCTTATGTCAAAGTACAGTAAAAAACAACAAACAACAGCTGCAATATCCAGCCATATGATACTACATCATTTCAAACGGGGAGGAAGTTTTAAGTGAAGATCTCTAGAGATGGAACTTTGTATAAGCGAAGGACATACCCCACAAGCTCACAAGGATGCAGTGACATTGTATGACTGGATCAAATTATATTATTCTTTATAATCACACATGGTATCTTATTTAAAACCATTGAGTCCTTCCAAATGTATGATGCTTTTATAGGTTATGGAGGAGAAAACTATCATAGAGACTAGTCACTTTTTACTGTTAACCTTTCCATTCCAAATTACTAAACAAGAAAAACTATACAGCGCCATAATTTGTATGCAGGTAAAAGGTAACCACGTATGCATCTTCTTACTTTTGATTTGATTCTTCATCAGATGCCTCATGTTGGTCAAATAATTCCCATTTGGATGTGGTGACAGCTAAGAGGACAAAGAATGAATTTGTTTAATATTTGAACAAGGCAGGACAATCTCGGTTGTTAGTTCTCAACATATTTGTTCAAATATGGTGCCAGGTTCTCTCTCTCTCAAAAATAAATAAACAAACACATACATAGTAGGTTAGACACAGACAATATTCTGATTGGATATGCAAAGTACTAGTATCATAAAGATAACCATGGAATTGCACACCTCAATGACAAATGTTGCACAGAATCAAATCTGCAGAACTTTAAGGTACCCGATATGTTTTCACTCTAGCTCTACACAAACACATTTATCCTTATTTTCCTAATACTTGCTGCTTAGAGCTGTACACAAGTGGGCAGTGTGCAGGGAAGTCCTTCCATGCATATCAGCCAACCGCTAATGCAGTTATGCAGCACCCCCACCCCCATGTGATGTAATGGATAACATTGCTTAGGGTGCGGGGTGCCGAGCACCAAAATATCTGGCGATGGCCCTGCAGAGAAGCAGCCAGATGAATTCTGAAATGTACATGCATACACTCTCTGCACGGCTTCTGTCAAATTTTGCAAAGTTGCTTGAATGGTGCCTCACAATACAGATGGACAATGACCCAAAACAAACTGAGAAAGGAACCTAAAAGTTTATTGTAAGGCAAAAGTGGAATATTCTACAATCTGCAAGTCAATCAGCTGATCTTAACTCAATCAAGCATACATTTCACTCGCTGAAGCCAAAACTAAAGGCAGAAGATCCATGTAAAAACAGAAGACAACCTGGCACAGCATAACAAAGGAAGAAAACCAGCATGTGGTGATGTACATGGCTTTCACATTGCATTCCACAAAATATTAACCTAATCATTAAACATTACATTTTTATACGTCCAATTATACTTTGGTGCCCCTGATATTAGGGAACTGTATATAAAAATGCTTGCAATTCTGAAACATTTCATAGAATATCTTGACTTAATCTCCATAGTTTTATTTCAAATTCATTGTGGTGGTGTACAGAGCCAAATTTATGAAACGTGTATCTATGTCCCAATATTTATGCACCTGACTGTATTTTTTATGTTAGGGGCCAGGCCTATATTTTATTATGTAGCTAGGAGGGGCATTATATTATTTTTTGTAGCACTGGAAACTTATCAATGTGATCCTGGGCACCAGGTCCAAATATCTGGTCGTCATGACTTTGTGGCATCCAGGACTGGTTGAATCCCGATTTGTTGCATTTTCCCCATGTTGTTACTCACCTTGTGACTCAAGCTCGGATTCATGTACTGCTTCCCATTTTGATGGTGCAACTTTGAAAATTGGTTCATTTTTCTTAGAGTCATCACCGAGGTCCACTTTTTGAAAATAATAAATAAAAAACAAATGGATCATTTAACGAGCTTTAATAAATGTAAATAGAGTTAGGCAAGTAGCTTTTATGCTGCAGAAAAAAAAAAAACTTACATGGAACCCCATCCAGGTCATCATCAAGGGATTTTATTGGTACACCATCCAGGTCATCAAGCGGAGCTCCATCAATCGGAATTCCATCAACATCTTCAAGTGGAGCACCATCTAATTCTTCCTCAATTGGGGCACCGTCTAAGTCATCAACTACCTCCTACCATGGCAACAAGGGAACTACCATGAACTTCTACTACAATTATTTATTTCTGTGGCAGTATACAAAATATATGATATATTTGGGCACACTACAGTATGTCATGTCATAATGTGCTTACCTCCACATCCTTCTCCTCAATATTTACAAGGCCAAGAAAGATATTTTGCAATTTAATTAAAAAAGGTTCTGGGTATATGGTCCAGTCTTCCCAGGCACGGAAGCAAGCCATTACTCTTTGCTGCATGGGAAGAACACAATGTCAAAAGAAACATGGTGAACAATATTTTCAATTACTGAGGAAAAAAACATGCAAAATAAATAAAAATCGTTTACAATATAGAACAGGCAATCTCCACCATTTAATAAAATGCATAATGAAGTTTATATAATGAGGTTTAAGTTTATAGTGCATAAGGAAGTTCTTTCAATTCTTTTTATACAGAGGGTATTCATAAATACATTGCAAGCGCATATTAGGAACCTTCTTTTCTGGCTAATTCATATAAGCACATTAATAAAAAACCATCATGAAAAATAAAATTTCGACTGAAAATTTTGGAATGACATTAATGGGGAAAAAATATATCTCTAAATAATCCTAATGTACTTGTTTTCCTCATACAACAATGCAATAGTTAAAGTGACTTAAATCTGCTTTACTGATTTTTGTATAAAAGGACCAGTTGAGGTATAGTCAGACTCAGACCATTTTACTATGCATGGTACAGCTTTAACACAACCCTATATGTCATTTTTAACATAGATCAAATTTGAAGGTTTTTTTCGCTGCTTTTATAGAAAGAATAAATACTTCTAAGTACTTACCTTAAAATTTTCTGACTGTAAGTGACCTTGAATAGCTCTGTAAGCAGCATTTAGATCAGCAAAAACTTGGCATAACTTTGTTTCAAAGCTGAAGCAGATAAATAAAAACAATGGTTAAACCACTTTTTATGCACTCCAAAGATTACCTTTCACACACACGTGCCAATCCAGCCATATATTACATGATTACCAGACAGAGGCCTTCATTATTTCTCTTCTAAACATATGCTATACAGCACCAATATCTGTCTATACCATTTTATGATTTTAAAATATGTAGGTAAATTAAGTTCTTTATATGTAAATACAAAGCATTATCAATGTCTGGACAGTCATAGGGCCAGATTTACTAAGATACGGGTTTGGAAAAGTGGAGATGTTGCCTATAGCAACCAATCAGATTCTAGCTCTCACTTTCTGTTTACAAACTAGAGAATGTCAGCTAAAATCTGATTGGTTGCTATGGGCAACATCTCCCCTTTTCCAAACCTGTAATTTAGTAAATCTGGCCCATAATCTGTATAGCAGTCTGTACAAATTGGTGTTGTAATGAGGGAAACACTAATAGAGGTAATATAGGCCCCAGAGTAATGATCTGACGTAGACTAGCAATGTGTTTTAAAATAATCAATGGTTAACAATACACAGAAAGGCAACAATCACAAAAAGTTTATTTCATAGGCTTATTTCAGACTTTTGTGCCAAGTTTTAATCATATCTATTAAGAAGAGCCAACACTGCAAACATGGATTTTAATTTGAATGATCAGGCTAAGGGATTTCTTTTTTTCAACATTTTTTGTTACAAAATGGTGGGGAAAACATTCATAGGAGAAAATCAGAAATACTTACAACTTTCTGTAGTACGATGCATTGGCCACTTTAGCTGAAGAATTATATAAAACATCAGACACCAGGTAAAGTCTGGCAATCTGTACAGCACAAAAATAAGTACATCGTTACACATTGGTTTAAGAAAAGGCAGTATTCCAATTACCCCCATGCCCCCCTCATCCCAAAAATGCTTTCAGGTTAACATTAGTTTGAGGACATTTCATTTACATGGATGAATAGAGATACCTTTTTAGGGAGTGGGGTTTTTAGGATAGACAAGGACTCAGCTATGCAGTCTACAATCTCCTCTGCTGCTTCAGCATGGTTAAGACAGAAAACCATAGCTTCCCCAATGTCATTTTTCCGTGGTGTTAATCCTCTTAAAACCTCCTCTAACTTGTCCCTTTGCCTGAAACAAATATTGTGCAATTAATACAATTACACCATAATTAATATGATGATAATAAGATTTCCCTATATGGGTAAGAGGTCCCACGCAGCTTTCCAAAACGGGGGGCATTTTCTGAGTGATAGGTAAACAACCACATTGTAGGAGCTCTGGATCCTGTCCTTAATCATCAATGGTTTAGGCACATTGGTAATTAAGCTCAGCAAAAAGGAAAATATTCAATGAAAAAAAGAATTGTACTGTAGTTAAAACAATGAGGAATGCCCAGGTAGATGTAATATTTGCTCAAAATACATCACTGAGTCAATACTGTCTAATGTAAACACAGTGTCACATGTAAACATACTCTTCTTTGAGAGACCCCTTTTTGATAGATTCCTCAACAAAGGTCTCAGTTTCCTGTTCCTCTGTCATGCCATGTAAGTATGGATTCAGCGGTGGAGGCCTCCACAAGGAACCGTTCTTAAACATTCTGAAGTCTTCTGTCCTCCACTTTGTTGGAGAATCTCCCTAAATAATGAAGGGGAAAAAAGTTTTTTAAAGTACTAAATTGACAAATACATACATATTTCATTATTCTCTCTCTTTCAATAGAAATACAGGTATAAACTGATATTACTTGCCTGTAGTATGGAGTAAAGTTTCCACCGGTAATATACATGGGCAGGTGTCTGGTTTTCAAACAGGAACCTGTGAAAACAAACATATACACAATATAAACGCCAGAGCGAAAGATTTAGCTATATTGTACAATATTTACTAATTATCATTGATAAAGCAGTGAAAAAGACTTTACTAAATGTCATAGATTACAAAGTAGTGAAAAATTATTTTGTGGTTCTGTACCTGAACATTGGATTGTTGATTTCTCTGTTCATGATCATAGCTTCAAACATTGGTCCTTCACGCACCACAAATTCGATCATACGATTGATCAGAGCGAGTAAATTCCTACAACGACAGCACAGTTAAAGAAAAATGTATTCACACCCTACCTACTAGATGCACATCACCTAAAACCTATACTGGTTACTATATAGAAATGCCTTATGTGTAGGTGTGTGTTAGCATGACAGGCTGTGAATTGCACTCTAATCTACAGTGTGTACCCTTGTGACTACCAGGGTAAGGAAAAGCGTTACTTCAGGGTTTAAAGAAAAACTTTTAATAATAGTATATATTATAGTATATTAACATGCCATGCTAAATGGTTACAAATAAATGAGCTGTGTTTACATCTAAGTCTATGCTCCCTGTTTACATACACAATTATATATGTAAATTGAGAATAAAGGCTTGAGCAAAATCCTTCTGTCACTATTTACAATACCGTGGGATATTATCTCTCTATAACCAATACTCATTAGTTGTGCTTTTATATGCAGAAAATATCTACTAT
>WWET01000931.1:21236-42917 GCA_011038615.1 Limnodynastes dumerilii
GGTCCAAAAACACATTTATGAACAAAAAAAACAAACAAATAAGATCTTCTATGACAGAAGGATATTAGCTCATAGTAACAGCCCAAAACCCAATAAAATGATAGTATATTTGATATACCCACAGTACAATTAAGTGGTAAAAACAAAATAATATGAACAAAATTAGGGTGGAATTATCCTATTATATGACATGTAAGCCTTAAATTAAAAAAAACAAAAAAACAGAAAAACGAAAGAAACCCACAATAAAATCAATTGTAATCCCAACTAAATAGCAGCACATCCACAGCACATTGGTGCATACATTAATCTGGTAAATTTTCAGTGGAGCACCAATACAGATTATATAAAACAATAAAAAGGCCATTTCCTGCTTCAACAATGCTTGTCACAACTAAACTATATGCTGCCTTACATCATTGTCACATTCACATGGACTTAATGTCTTTAAAAGGGCAATTATGTTTGTAGATTATAGAGTAGTATAATTTGACGATAATCAAAAGTGCTATCATTTTCATTAACTGTGGAAGCTACATTTTGGCCAATAGTCTTTTAAAGTATTTTAATTAAAACAAAAACCACATTTATTGGAGTCGATCGTACCAATGTCTGGTCAAAATACTTTCCCAATCCTTCCCTGGATGTTTTCCTGGTCCCCCGCTGCCGCAGACAGTTCAGCTGTGGTGTTGCTCACCAAGGCCAATGTCAAAGGTCAATGGGAAATTGAGTTGGATGCCATTTTTTTTTTTATTTAAGTGATGCTGTATTTTTCCATCTTGAAGAGAAGACTGCACTTCACTGAGCAAGAGTGTAAATGTCAACCTGATCTAGTTCTGACTAACTTAGCCTGACTTAAAATGCTGACAAAATATTCTAACTGTCTTATCAACACAAAGTGCATCGTACATACACATTAAAAAGGAACATTAGAGACACACACACACACACTAGGACCCAAATAAATATTTTGTTTAGGCCCCCAAGACATCTAAATGTGACCCTGGTTGGTTCTGTCACTTAAACTGCTTGTACACCAAGCTGTATTGTCACAGAAAGCCGAACAGATAAGTAGGGCATCAAGTATATGTCGCCTAGAAGATAATCTGAGTGGCAGCTTGTGTGTTCTGTAGCCACTGTGAGCGTTAGAGACAGGAATTAGAGTAAGTCCCAGGTGTGGTGCTAACTTGCTGCACTGGTTAGCCACTCAGCAGTCATCTCATATACAGATAGCGTTGGCTCAGATGTTGGATGCAGGCATTCCTTTTCACCTCTGCTACCAGCTTTAAGAAATGCTAATCTAACTACTATATAAAAAAAAAATAAAAAAATCAGCAAATAACTTTTTGTAATTTATTTTAAGTGCTTATTAAATTGAACGACCTCTTATATGGAGATTAGTAGTCAGATTAATAAGCATTTTAAAGATTTTTATGCTGTTGTGTCTCATGCAACCCTCGGAACTGAACTATATAAAAACAAAGACACACACACATTTATATACACAAACACACACATTTATATACACAAACACACACAAAGGTCCAGATAAAGTTCCAGTATCAGGCCTATTAGTTAAAATACTTGTTATGAAGATGCATAACCCAAATTAAATAAACCACTGTTACTATTAAATAGCCAAATGAGGAATCTAGCACAAATGAAAAAGTATTCTGCAGAGTGCTAATAATGTATGCCATTAATAAAGTAGCACTAATTAAAAGTATTCTGCAGAATACTAATAATGTATGCCAGTATTTACCCAGCACAAATTAAAAGAAGTATTCTGCAGAATACTAATAATGTATGCCATTAATAAACTAGCACTAATTAAAAGAAGTATTCTGCAGAGACCTAATAATGTATGCTATTAATAAACTGTTGCTCAGTGAAGCCACAATCATCCCCTCAAGACCACCAACCAATTACTTGTAATTCTGAAGGGGATATTTTCTAAAGTCAAATGAGTAATAATAAAGAAAAAAAAATGTACCTTTCTGTTGGGATAACCACTTTGACTATGGCTTGCGACAGAGTCTGTATATGAAGTCACATCAGATAATAAACATAGAATATGTGAGTATTGTTAACAAGTAACAAGCAAAAATATACATATTCATTTAAACACTAAACATCTAGCACAAGTTTTTGCAGGCACTTCATACTAAATACCTATCAAAATATAATGGTGCCCACAAAGTGGGTGACTGATGGAAAATCCTGGCATAAAACACATTGAGGCAGCAATAGGTACTACACTGGAAATTGCAAGGATGATACAAGACTACAATAGGCTATGCTCCACTGTCATTTTGACATGTCTACAATGCTTATGAGGACCTTTGCTTTCAACATTGAATCAGAAGCCATACAGATCACAGCTAGAAATTCATACAGTGCTTGGTTAAAATTAGATTTTTCTTTTAAATTGGAAAAAAAAAAAAAAAAAAAAAAAAAAAAAAAAAAAGAAAAAAAAAAAAAAAAAAATTGGTTTTATGATGGTGATGGCCAAAGCAAACCCTCACAGGGTCTCTCAATGATATTCCTTGACTCTTTTTATGCACTTTTGCTGGTGACAGAGGATAATATAATGTAGCTGAATGGTGTACATCATAGCCAGACTTTCTATATTAAATATATGCTAACTGAATTATTCATGGAGAAAAAGTAATCCTAAAGTTACTGTAATGACTTCTCAATAATCTCCATTTCCTCACTACCTAAATCTAGCATGGCAAAAATAGAATGAAACTAACATTAGAAAGATGAGCATATTCACTGGATTGCTCAGTACACAATTCTCCTTTGCCATCAAAGACAGAGAAAGCAGAGGAAAACAGCAGATTTTCATCTGAAGAAGAACTTAAAAAAAGACCAGCTTGCTATCATAGCAGATAGGTCATGGCAATAAAACGGGAGAATGTCATCTTATGGAAACAAAATAATATGCAGAAACTAGATCCAGGTGTGAGAATACAAGGACAAAATAGACTCCTTACAGCGCCTTTTGGAACAAGTTGGGAGAGTAGAGAAAAGGAGAACCAAAAAGGAGAAAGAAGAGTCCTTAAATGAGGACTAACCAATGTCAGGGCGACAACTTGCATGAGAGAATTTTAAACCAGACCTCTGGAGGAAAGGTGCCATATGTCAAAATTCAGGTTGAAATCTGACTCTTCTCCAGACCTGGTAAAGCTTACAAAGTAAAAAAAAGTCTTCATACCCAGAGCCCAGAGAAATCAAGAAAAAGTCAAAAGTGAAAGGTCAATTGCCTTGAAAGTGCAGTTCTTAGATTTGATTAACAAGTTTGTAACATGTATGTAGATTGCTAAAATGGTTGAAACAAAATAAAGAAAAATGAATTTCTATAGACTACTATGGCACAGAGTATATATTAAAAAAGGGAGTGGGGAGGAAGGGGGAGTAAAAGTGACATTTAAAGTGGCTAATGAAAGAAAACTGGAAAGAAAAAATGACCCATGTCATGTACATTCACCTAATTTGATGCAAGTACAAAGACCAGGAAAGAAACAGCTTGTGGTATTGTATAATACAGCAACCCTGGAACAGAAAATGGGATAGTTCCCTAGGTCAGGGTGCCATGCTTATTTTAATGGAGACAAGACCTTTCTGAAAATGAAAAGGTTTGTTCTTTGGTTAAGGCACAGCAGTTTTTCTTCAAATGACCTGAACAAACTTTGCACATTTATATTTATGAAGAGAAGCTCAACAGACATTAACTGTGCAAGGGAGACTCTGCTTTCATTGAAGTATTCCCAAGAAGACCTGAAGTAGTAGCATTCCTTGTGATGCAGCAATAAGTGATACATTAAATAAAAAAATACACACACAAAAACCTAAAAAGATCATCACCATCATCGTGTTTATGCTCTGTTATAGATGCCCAAGATTTGGCCGTGACTCTGCAACCACGAGTTTCCAAAGGACATCGGAAAGTTATTGAATTAAGTCAGGAGTAATGAAAAATCCCTTTCCATGTCAGGGGCTTTACAGAAGAAAAGTAAGCATCTGCATCTAGTGCTCCTTGACCGGAAGTATGATCATGTATCAGGCCATAATAAAAGTGTGTTTAGACACACAGCCTGGCCCTATAGGACAGCTAAAACAAGTCCCTATAGGATTTCAGAGGAGTAAAACAGGATGAGATAAAACGTAAGCACTAAAAAGCAAACCAAAGGACTGGTCTGTCTAAAGATGTACAAGTGTTATTGCACTAATAAATTAAAAGGGTTTGTATCCATTTGCTCTTAAAATCAAATAGATCACTACATATATGAATTTTAACCAAGCTCTGTATATCTTGATCTAATACTTAACCTAGAAGTAACCCAACTCCCTATGATCACATAAATGCAATAAACTGTAGCAATATCTTCCAACCAGAGACAGCTAAACTAAGTAGGCTACAAAAGTCCAACACAGTGACAGACACAATCATAGTTTTCACTTTATTTTACAGAGAAAAGCTGTGACTTGTGAGTACATGTACCTAATCTGTTTAAACTACATGTGGATATGTTTAGTGTGCACAGGATATAGGAAGAAGAAATACTGAATATATTTTAGATATGTATGTAATATATAAGTATTCAGCACCACTGATAAGTGAAAACATTGCTAACTCTTGTTAATTACCTTCTCAAAATCCTCCTTATTTTTCGGTGGTGGCAACATTGGAGTGTTGGGATTCTTGAGACGCTCTCTGGGCTGGGCATTAAAAGGTAGACCAGATGGAGGGGGTGGCAGTGTGTGCTCCATCATTGATGGGGGAATATATATTGGGTGTGGAGGGATAGGTACCGCTTTACCCCACCCTAACTTCATCTCAAAAGACATAACCATTTTTCCTGTAGTAATAGAAAAAAAAAGTAAGATTATTCTCACGCAATTAAACAGAATTTATCATTGTTCAAATATTTCCATGTTAGGGTTTACAACAGTTTGGATTACTACATTGGTTGAGTTCCTTAAATAGTACCATTCTACGGGTAATTTAAAGTTAAATCAGGAACAAGTTCCAACATGGTGACATCATGGTGTGGTTGGACACATTCATTTAACTTGGAGAACAAAAAGCAGCAGCGTAGCACAACAGTTCTAGAGATGTCAAATCTTACCATTCAAATTCTTTAATGCTCTTTCCGCATCCCGCCTGTTCATGAAGGCAACAAAGCCACAGTTTCTCTCTCGTGCCCTTTCCTCATCTGTTCGAGGCCACATAATTTTAACACTAGCCAGTGGCCCAAATCTTCCAAATTCCTGGCACAACATCTCTTCATTCATCTATTTAAATGACAAGCATAGCTAAAATTACTGGAAGGCCTTATGTGCATTCCGTTAGGTAAAGGTGCTTTTTCTTACATACATGCACACACACTTGACCACAGAACCTACTATAGACGAGTATTCACTTATGAGTCAGGACAGGATTGCCAAAATTCTGTTGTAAAAATAAGTGAACAGATAAGAATCACTAAATATTACCTGAGGGTTGATGTTCCCAAGATACAGATTAGTTGTACTTGGATCACCAACATCATGTGACCCAGGGGCATAATCATCAAGGGCTGCAAAAAAAAGGTGAAAAACAGTCAATAAACAATACAAAAGGAAAAGCAAAGTAAGAAAATTTTAAGCTAAACTAATAAAACTAAACAGGTTACCACCAGAAGATCTGTTTCTTCTTGATTGAGGATCCGCTGTAAAAAAAATAATAGAAAAACAAAGGGTAAACATAACACAATTCAGGTCAATGTATAAATAAGTTGTAGCTGGTGAATGAGGCTAAAATTACCGATGACATCTAACTACTGTAAAATGGTTTGATGGACATCTCTCTCAACCACTGGCTGGGATATGACTGATTAAAGAATTATGGATTATTTTATTCCCCTTTATGACAACAGGAGTATTAGCATCGGAACTCCCCCCTGCACTCCTACCCATGGAAGGGGTTTATGTTCCCCAGTCCCTGCCTTTAGTATTCTGCATTGAACTCAATCCACGTAGAATACTGGATCATACGGGCATAGTCAAGCCCTTCGTGTATGATTTTCATGCCTGATTCATGTATGCATTGATATAAGAGCACACCCCACAACAGAGGAGACATTAGAAATCAGGACACAGTATAAGGTATAGCAAGTACTATTTGGAAATGTACTAAATAATCTCACATACCACAAATACTATGAATAAAATCCCAAAGCATGCAACATTTAAAAACAGAGAAATAATAAAAAAACAAAATATTTTATAAATTTTCTTACTTTGACGTCTCTGTCCCTCGGTGTCTGATTGGGGAGGCTCAAATCTGCTTGTTCTGCCTTTTGTTTTGTGTCGTTCATCCCTCTCCTCCTGAATCCTACAAGAAATAAAGGCAGGTGTGGGCAACACAAATATGTCTGACTTTTAAATTTGAAAGTCAAAAGAACATACTACATGTATTCCAAGTGAGAAATGGGCATCAGACCAGCGATTTCATTAAAGCCTGTCTGGGCTTTAATGATCCTCAAAGCACAGACAACTTTTAATATCTTTATGCATGGGACTTGCTTGAGCGCCTTACATCTGTGATAGAGAAGATGAGCATTTTCCCATATCCCCTTCTCTTCCACAGCTACCTAACTCTGCCAACTTCTCATTTAAACCATTCCTTCCTCCTAACATTAGATTGGTTTCTATCATCAGAGCTTTGCAGGCAAATGGGAAGGATAGGCTCTCAAAGGAGTCTAGAATTCAAACAAATTGCTTACATACCCTTGGCATGAAGGGATAGATACCTAGTTACCCTACCCTGGGCAGTTTGATAGCTTTAATAAAACTAACATGAGACTGAGATGTCATGCATTCCCTGGCATGTGTTTTCAAATCACCATTTATACAAATGTAATGTGAAGAGTCCCAAGTTTCCTTTCACATTCTGAGATACAGCATTATAACATTCCTCTGAGTGATGTACAGTTATCTGGAAAGCCCAGAACATTCTACCTTATTGTGTCGGCTGTTTGTGTATGTAATCTGTAAGAAATGAGTATATACTTTTCAGTAGTTTACTTAATGTTACATCAAATTGACATATGATTATAGTAACTTATGATTATATCCTAAAGTAATATTATATTTAACTACGAAACATAATATACTCCTCATCAGATGTGTTTATATAGTTTTTTTCCGTTTTGATCTTTTAAGAAACAAGTAGTGAAACCTCTATATCAAAAAATGTATTTCACTCAAAGTCTAATTCACTTTAATGGCCAGAAACATGACATTCAGTAAATCTCCACAAGCTAGTAACACAGACATAGAAGCATTTGTTGCAAGTGGTATTTACACACAAATTTTAGAACGGGTGCGGTATAAAGGCAATCAATCTGCTTACTTTTTATTCTTGCTTAATTTATGAATAGTGTCAAAATAATTTAGCTAAACGGGCAACACCTTCCCAAAGGTGCATGAGAACCATTATAAAATGTATTCTTTTATTAATTTAGGTCATGGCTCATCAGTAAATACTCAGCAAACAGTCCCTTAAAATAAGTCAAATTATAAACCTATAAAGGTAACATTTATGTAATACAACTGTACCAACAAATAACCTTCAGAGAAACACAGTAACTTATTTGTGGGAACTGCAAAACAAATGACCGCTTTGGTAACGGATATTGCTGTTCCCTATTTAAAAATGCTGTTGAAAGCACTGTACTTACTGTTTGAGTTCTTCTTTGAAAAGTTCCAAATTGCTTTTCTTCTTTTCTTTCTCCCCTTTCTTTAAAGGCTATAACGTTAATAAATAAATGAGTGTTACAAATAGTTACATTTACAATCATGTGTGATCAACTATGGTTTAAATAAAATTGCTTGCAGATGTTGTTACTACAACTACACATTAAAAAAAATATTTCTGCAATAATGCAAAATTGGTACAGTTTACAAATAAATCGATAGTCTGATCCCATAGACTGTGAAACCCAGTCCTACAGACAAGTTATCTGGCGCTAATAACTTTTGGTTTGCAGCGGCAACAGGTAAGGTATCATGTCTGTCCATATAGTCTTCTGTCTGTTTCTCCAACACAGATGTGACCTTAAGCAATGTCAGTGCCACACTAAGCGCACATTAACGGCACTTAAAGAACCACAGTAAGTGTTTATCTGGAATGTGGTTTTCAGATGGACCCCATATTTGTCAGAAAGGACTGGTGAAGAGATACATGTGTAGAATGTCGTCTACGAACCATCAAAAAAATGTAAAAATTATTACTGTGCAATCAAAAGAAAGAACTTGGAATTTTGCATCTTAAGAATATTTATCTTTGCAACGAGGATCAATTTTTATATGCAGAACTATAGATCATGAACAAAGACAAAGAACCATATTCAAGCTTAAGAAAGCTTTAAGGTGCGGATAAGCATGTATCCACACCTATCTTAAAGCTCACTCCCCCACCACCTCCCTCTTTCTTTAAGAACCTGGGCACTTTAGATTTCTTTCCCCTACAGCGCCCTCCCCGCCCCCTTACCATAAATCCCCCCTCCTAATCTTCTTAAAGCAGCCCAGAGGCTGCCATGGTGCACCTCTTTATTCTTCCTAAAGTACATGTGGTCTTTAAGGACTGCACATACTCAATCTACGCACCTAAATGGTACGTAGATTGCGTAAAGGAGTTACTACGCAACATAGTTGGTCATTTCGGAAAAGAACGTACTTAAGTAGCAGCTGCTTCTTAAGCGTGAATTTGGTAAATAAATGACTGTCAGACTGCTAGTAATCTATAGCAGAGCAGTAATGTTCCAGCTGAAAAGGCGGCATGGTCACACCATGGTAAGATAGGTCCACATCCCTTGGTGTGGGACACCAAGTACTTTGGGAGGAACAGGAGGTATGGAATAGGAAGACAACAATTTTATTCATGGAGGCTGGTTTGGCATGTGTACATACAGCAGAGTTCCTGAAGTGTGCATGCTTTTTACCCATCTGAAATACAATATTTGTGGTAGGCAAAAAGCTTATTTTCAATTGATTCTATTTATAGCAACTCCCTGTAGATTGTAACATTTTCACAGTGCACATCGACTAAACATCAGATTATAAAATAAGGGAAAGGGGTCTGCAGAATTCAGTATTCTTAAGCCAAAAAGATAAAGAAAATATATATGTATTAAATCATAGCAAACAAGACAGAGCAAAAAAATAATTTAAAAAAACTCAAAACAAAAAACCATGACATATGCAGCGACAAAATCACTAGCATTTCAAACTATTACTGTAGAAATGACTAAAATACATTTTCAAAATGCACTAGGGAAAATGGCAACATTTTCTCATACCGGTTTCTTAGGCTCCATAAGAAACGTAGGTGGAGGCGGTCTTTCAATGGGCGCCTGCTGAGGTTTTTGCTCAGAGAACCGCGAGGAAGGCTTATATAATTTGCCCTTCTTTTCATCAGTCTCATGCTCATCTGCAATACACATTATTTTCAAAAGCATTAAAACATTAATGAAGAAAAACATTGGGTGATTGTGTACAATGCGCTAAATAGACATTCCAAAAACAATGAGAATCTTTGCAATTCATCAATAATAAAGGCTATTCTAATGCTTAAATTTCCATTGAGTCTACTGTCACAAACTGGGTACAATACAGAGAAAATACCTGTATAAACATCAGGCTGACAAAACTCTCTTTAAACTGCAGAGACAAGAGATATGGTAACAAAGGACCATATTTACAGTGACGGTGCGGATAAGTATGTATACCTCCCACTTTTCTTTTAAAGTGGTGCTGCACGCCTCTTTCTATATCCTAAAGTACATACAGTCTTTAAAGACTGCACATACTCAATCTACGTACCTAATGCTAATAGCTCATTTCTTATTTCCCTGCACTTAAAAAGCCCAAGCTTCCTAGTGAATAAGGTCCAGACACTAAAATAACCTTCAGTGGATACTCTGATTCTTAAAATAGCTGTATCTTACATAGAAACATCAAATCTGATGATAGATTAGAGCCACTTGGCCCATTCTGTCAGTTCAGGGTTTTTTTTACTTTACTGACCCCAGAACCTACTTGAGCCTCAATTTAGATTTAGGATATCCTTATATTTATGGCAAACACGTTTTAATTGTTCTACTGTGCTAACCTCTACCACCTCAGATGGGAGGCTATTCACTTATCAACTAGGCTTTCAGGGAAGTAACTTTCTCACTCCTTTTCTCTAAACTGCCACCCTCCAATTTACACACATGCTTTGTGTTCTAATACATATTTTCCTTTGTATAGATCTATGAGAAAGCTTCTATCATATCCCACCTTTTCTGCTCTAAGCAATACAAGTTTACTTCCTCTACTTTTTCTTGTTGTATGCCCTGTACCAATCTAATAGCCATTCTTTGCACATTCAGTAATGAATATATATCTTACTAGAAATCTGGCCACCAGAACTGAACACAGTAGTCCAGGTGAGGGCAAAATCTTCACTTAAAGGTTAAAGATTTAGGGACTGATCCATAGTTAGGAGTAAATGAATCCAGGAGTACTTACCTTTTGTGGCATTGACAATCCCTCCTCTCACAAATGTTTTAACTTTACTGGCATCACCTCCTTCAAATGCTGCAAGAAACTCCTCATATATTTCGGCAGCAGCCTTTTCATCTTCCTATGAACGATAAGGGACAGAGGTCGTTACCTAAATAACGTCCCAATTCAGTATCTATATATTTGTGACAATTCTGCAAAGAGAACTATATAGCCCCTGTGTTTCATTGTTATGACGAGATCATGCCAGGAATTTACCATTGCTCCTGTACTGTAATCAGCCTCGCACGTCTCTTTTTAAAATACATACAATATTTTGGTGCAGGATTGAAGTTCATGGGTTCTCAGAGACAGGATTAGTACAAATAAACAGAATGATCAAATCTGTTGGATTGTAAAAAATGGGAAAACACACAATGGACCGGAAGTAGAGATCTTCGCTACATTCCGAATCCCCCGCAGATGAAGGGAGGCCATTCCCCTCACACATGCCCCAACTACACCAACATCTTACCTTCTTCTTGAGCTCCTCTTGCTCCTTCTTACTTAGTGTTCTCTTCGCAGCGCTCATTTTACCAATACTGAATGCTTTAAGCTTACTCTCCAAAAAAGGTTGCTGCAAGCAAAACAGAAAACAACAAACCTATTAAAAGATTGCCACAGTAAACAAACTAATTAAACAACAGTACTCTTCAGAGCATAAAGTTTAATCAAGGATAGTATAAATGAATAATGTCTATCTAAAATGAACCACTTGTATTTAACAAAAAGAAAAAAAACACAGAACCACACAAGTTTTTCTAGTATCTAGTAGTAGATATAGAAAACAGTCATATATTATGTGAGCATTACATTCTGATAGTGTCTTTATACAGTAAATGTAGATGTATATAAAATATGCAAACAAACAGGTATAAATCTTCAGACAGAGCTCATTGAATTGTTGGCAAACCCAAAAATGTATTCAGTTTTTTTTATTATAGGAAATAGAAAATAAAACCCTTAAAAACACAGGTTAAATTGGCAATATTTGTCCAAAGAACAATGGTAGAATATGGCATTACAGCCAAGGAGAATAGAGCCAAATGTCCCACAAAGACCCCACCATTAACACTTTACACATCTATTATGTTTAATTCTTTCACATATAAATTTATATCTGTCCAACCATGTGGTGAATTTAATGCAGCAAGTAGTAAAAGCAAAAATTAGGGCTAAAGCAATCTCCATTAGGCATGTATGGGATGAGATTTCGGAACTGAATAGCTTTCTGATCAGTTTCCCCTGCTTTAATAAAAGGATATACAATGCTTCTGCAACAATCCTGCAGTGATTCCCCATGATTCTGGTTAATCATACTGCTCCTATCTCTATGATGTGTAAACTTTCCTACAAAATGTCCACCACAGGATAGAACCTTACAATAGACAATAACTTAGAGAGACAGTAACTACTATCTGTTAACATTATTGTATTCCTAACAATTCAGACTGACAGTCCACAGTGGTTTATAGGTTTTAGATTTCAGTCATCGGCTTTAACCAGCAGAAGCAACAGTTCAAGGGAAGGTCTTTTCTTGCTGAAGGATGAAAAAGGCACCCATGCACAAAACACATTAAAATAAACTATTTAAAGATTTTGATGTAATATAACTTTGCTGGAAAGCCACACTTTAAAAGATGATTCCCCCCACCTACTCCCTGGTTTCTGGCTTATGCTCCTTTTTACAGGTTATTATTTTTCTGGCCATTAAAATAATGTCAATTAGATTTTGTGTGAAATAAACACCTGATGCATAGCGTTTTACCACTTCTGCCATTAATTAGACTGCAAAAACTCCATTAATGTTTGAGATGCCTCTAATACCCCTTTCACATCAAATCCCGGGATATTGCCATGTCACCAGATGATCCCAGGGTCACAGACCCCGTTTCACATTTCAGGGCTGACCCAGGAAATTCCGGGACCCGGGTCTGCCCTGTAAGTAGTGTGCCATCACACTGTGTAATTTGTTTACTATTGCTCTGGCAACACATTTTGCCAGGGCAATAGTAAACAAATTACACCAATCAAGTAGTTTCTGTGCTACCCGGGTTGAAAAACCAGGGTAGTGCCTTTCACGCTGTACCCCTGCCCGGGTCGGACTCATTTGACCCTGGAAGAAGCACCTGAACCCTTTCGGCAAAAACCTGGGTTTTTAGGGCGATGTGAAAGGGGTATAAGTTATGCTACACATGGGTAGCAACTAAGCTTACACTCTCATAACTTGCTTTAAACTTTACAACCAGTAGAAGTCAAACATCTCATAGTAAGATATATAAATACTGATGAAGATATGGCTGGCAAGTATAATAACTTTTTTTTTACTCCTTTAAAAGACGAGATAACTTAATAGGATACCATCTTGTTTTGAAAATGACCCAACATATATCAAGCCTACAAGCAACATAGTTCAATAAGATGGGGCAGTTGAGAAGTGAGAAGTATCTGATGTAACCCTGTAGCTTTATGCGTTTGTAATTCAGGTTTGGAGGACAGTGAAAAACAGTGGCTTTGCACACTGATAAAATTACTGGATTCCATGAGGCAGATTCAATTAAGCACTTATTACAGTAGCCGAGCACTGTGGATTTTTAACACAAGCTTCTACTGGGTGTGAAATGAAATCTATTGTGAAAATTGGCACAATCTGTAGTTCCGGAGGCAAACAACTCTTAATTACATTTCTTCCTGTGTGTGCTCTCTGCTATTGCATGTATTGTTACCTATAACATTCAGTTTTCTCCACACAGCCAGAGTGGCAATGCCAGTGTTACTTTTGGTACTCCATGTGTTGTGAAACTACAAGTCCCAGCATGTCTTAACTCCAAAATAGTGGATACCTAACAAAGCATGTTGGGAATTGTAGTTTCACAACAACTAAAGTGCCACAGGTTAGCCAACACTGGGCTATGCTGTTGTCCATAGACTGTTCAACATAGTACAATGTAAGGCATGTATCAGAGTAAAATATTTCCCTACTGCCCTACACACATCCCAGTTTGACTGCTTAACAAATACCAGACGTAATGGCAACCTGACATGACGGGCTGGAACCAGACATAAGGAGGAACTTGAAATTAAGGGCTGGATCCAGACCTAGTTAAGTTCTTGAACTTAGTTACTCCTGGGCTAAACCATGTGGATTGCAGGGGAGTCATATTTCATCTGTTGCAAACAGTATTAGAGTTGAGAGGTGATGTTTCCTATCCCAAGTCTAAATATGAGTGTGATAGTAAAGCTGATCAGTATCTTTGTGCAGTAAGTAATTCAAAGATATATCCCTGCATGCAAAGAATACAATTAACGTGCATCCCCCTGAAAACAACATGGTTTAGCCCAGGAGTAACTAAGTAACTAAGTTAAAGCACTTAACTAGGTCTGGATCTACCCCTAAGAGAGGAAAGTTACTCATGGGAAAAACCATGTTGATTTCAGGGGAAGTCAAGTTAATTGTATTCTTTGCATGCAGGGAAATATCTTTGAATTGCTTACTGCAGAGAGATACTGACCAGCTTTACTATCACACTGTTATTTAGACTTGGGCCAGGAAACATCACCTCTCAACTCTAATACTGTTTGCAACAGATGAAATATGACTTCCCTGCAATCAACATGGTTTAGCCCAGGAGTAACTTTCCTTTCTTAATTTCAAGCTCCTTCTTAAGTCTGGATACAGCCCGACATGTATAAGTTTTGGTTGAAAAACATGGCTCCTAGATAATAATAATAAAAAATGTCCAAACCTGACTTATACCACTTTCAACACCCTGCAATATTACACTTTAAAACCCTGCAGGGTAGACCCAGGAAATACTGGTCCTGGGTCTGCCTTGACAGTGTATAAGGCTGCCCGCGTTGCCATAGCAACAGTAAACAAATCCCTCCAATCAGGTGTGGTCAACCTGGGTTAGCACCTTTCACACCACCACTTATACAAGGAAAATCATTAGACCCAGGACAAGGATTCTGGTACCATTCACATCACCACCAAACACAGGTTACTGGAGCTTTGACCCAGGACTACTAGAGGTATATTTATTTTTTTATCTCATAACTGGAGAGAATAAACTAAAGTGACTTTTCTATACTTCATCTGAGAATTTACACATCTAATGAGAATTTAAACACAACACAACACCACACTTCTGTTTCCCAGTTAAAGTTATTAGCATACAAGATAGAGATTCTGTAGCTTTATGTATTTTAATTTAAATTGCAGGTTTTTGTACTAACATTCTATAAAAAAAAGGTTGAGCCCCGCTCTACATGGATCTCTGCTCAAACAGGCAAAGTATGAGATTACATAAGTGACAAAATATAAACAGACTTCCACATAATGTACTAAGTGATATGGTGGACTTGAATCCAGGGTTATTGTAGATCTTCAGCTACTGTATAATTTACAAAGAAAAACTTATTATGATGTTGTTAATTACACAGAGGCACCCTCACAGCAGCTCCCGATTACACAGAGGCACCCTCACAGCGGCTCCCTATTACACAGAGGCACCCTCACAGCGGCTCCCTATTACACAGAGGCACCCTCACAGCGGCTCCCTATTACACAGAGGCACCCTCACAGCGGCTCCCTATTACACAGAGGCACCCTCACAGCGGCTCCCTATTACACAGAGGCACCCTCACAGCGGCTCCCTATTACACAGAGGCACCCTCACAGCGGCTCCCTATTACACAGAGGCACCCTCACAGCGGCTCCCTATTACACAGAGGCACCCTCACAGCGGCTCCCTATTACACAGAGGCACCCTCACAGCGGCTCCCTATTACACAGAGGCACCCTCACAGCGGCTCCCTATTACACAGAGGCACCCTCACAGCGGCTCCCTATTACACAGAGGCACCCTCACAGCGGCTCCCTATTACACAGAGGCACCCTCACAGCGGCTCCCTATTACACAGAGGCACCCTCACAGCGGCTCCCTATTACACAGAGGCACCCTCACAGCGGCTCCCTATTACACAGAGGCACCCTCACAGCGGCTCCCTATTACACAGAGGCACCCTCACAGCGGCTCCCTATTACACAGAGGCACCCTCACAGCGGCTCCCTATTACACAGAGGCACCCTCACAGCGGCTCCCTATTACACAGAGGCACCCTCACAGCGGCTCCCTATTACACAGAGGCACCCTCACAGCGGCTCCCTATTACACAGAGGCACCCTCACAGCGGCTCCCTATTACACAGAGGCACCCTCACAGCGGCTCCCTATTACACAGAGGCACCCTCACAGCGGCTCCCTATTACACAGAGGCACCCTCACAGCGGCTCCCTATTACACAGAGGCACCCTCACAGCGGCTCCCTATTACACAGAGGCACCCTCACAGCGGCTCCCTATTACACAGAGGCACCCTCACAGCGGCTCCCTATTACACAGAGGCACCCTCACAGCGGCTCCCTATTACACAGAGGCACCCTCACAGCGGCTCCCTATTACACAGAGGCACCCTCACAGCGGCTCCCTATTACACAGAGGCACCCTCACAGCGGCTCCCTATTACACAGAGGCACCCTCACAGCGGCTCCCTATTACACAGAGGCACCCTCACAGCGGCTCCCTATTACACAGAGGCACCCTCACAGCGGCTCCCTATTACACAGAGGCACCCTCACAGCGGCTCCCTATTACACAGAGGCACCCTCACAGCGGCTCCCTATTACACAGAGGCACCCTCACAGCGGCTCCCTATTACACAGAGGCACCCTCACAGCGGCTCCCTATTACACAGAGGCACCCTCACAGCGGCTCCCTATTACACAGAGGCACCCTCACAGCGGCTCCCTATTACACAGAGGCACCCTCACAGCGGCTCCCTATTACACAGAGGCACCCTCACAGCGGCTCCCTATTACACAGAGGCACCCTCACAGCGGCTCCCTATTACACAGAGGCACCCTCACAGCGGCTCCCTATTACACAGAGGCACCCTCACAGCGGCTCCCTATTACACAGAGGCACCCTCACAGCGGCTCCCTATTACACAGAGGCACCCTCACAGCGGCTCCCTATTACACAGAGGCACCCTCACAGCGGCTCCCTATTACACAGAGGCACCCTCACAGCGGCTCCCTATTACACAGAGGCACCCTCACAGCGGCTCCCTATTACACAGAGGCACCCTCACAGCGGCTCCCTATTACACAGAGGCACCCTCACAGCGGCTCCCTATTACACAGAGGCACCCTCACAGCGGCTCCCTATTACACAGAGGCACCCTCACAGCGGCTCCCTATTACACAGAGGCACCCTCACAGCGGCTCCCTATTACACAGAGGCACCCTCACAGCGGCTCCCTATTACACAGAGGCACCCTCACAGCGGCTCCCTATTACACAGAGGCACCCTCACAGCGGCTCCCTATTACACAGAGGCACCCTCACAGCGGCTCCCTATTACACAGAGGCACCCTCACAGCGGCTCCCTATTACACAGAGGCACCCTCACAGCGGCTCCCTATTACACAGAGGCACCCTCACAGCGGCTCCCTATTACACAGAGGCACCCTCACAGCGGCTCCCTATTACACAGAGGCACCCTCACAGCGGCTCCCTATTACACAGAGGCACCCTCACAGCGGCTCCCTATTACACAGAGGCACCCTCACAGCGGCTCCCTATTACACAGAGGCACCCTCACAGCGGCTCCCTATTACACAGAGGCACCCTCACAGCGGCTCCCTATTACACAGAGGCACCCTCACAGCGGCTCCCTATTACACAGAGGCACCCTCACAGCGGCTCCCTATTACACAGAGGCACCCTCACAGCGGCTCCCTATTACACAGAGGCACCCTCACAGCGGCTCCCTATTACACA
Source organism: Limnodynastes dumerilii (assembly GCA_011038615.1). Classification (NCBI taxonomy): domain Eukaryota; kingdom Metazoa; phylum Chordata; class Amphibia; order Anura; family Limnodynastidae; genus Limnodynastes; species Limnodynastes dumerilii. Next base: position 38,675 of record WWET01000931.1, read on the forward strand.
GAGGCACCCTCACAGCGGCTCCCTATTACACAGAGGCACCCTCACAGCGGCTCCCTATTACACAGAGGCACCCTCACAGCGGCTCCCTATTACACAGAGGCACCCTCACAGCGGCTCCCTATTACACAGAGGCACCCTCACAGCGGCTCCCTATTACACAGAGGCACCCTCACAGCGGCTCCCTATTACACAGAGGCACCCTCACAGCGGCTCCCTATTACACAGAGGCACCCTCACAGCGGCTCCCTATTACACAGAGGCACCCTCACAGCGGCTCCCTATTACACAGAGGCACCCTCACAGCGGCTCCCTATTACACAGAGGCACCCTCACAGCGGCTCCCTATTACACAGAGGCACCCTCACAGCGGCTCCCTATTACACAGAGGCACCCTCACAGCGGCTCCCTATTACACACTTTCTGAGGAGACCTGGAAAACATGAACCGTTGGTAGCTCACGAGGCCCGAGCTTGGCCACCCCTGTGTTAAGGTAGAGTCCAGGGTCCAGGGCTGCAAAAAGCCATAAGTGGGAGAGGAGTGTTCTCCCCTGGCACTTATGCAAATTAGGATCGCACAGCAAGTCCCTATGAAATCTGGATCCGACGATGCCTGTCCTGCAATTGAAGTGCCATGTGGCTGGCTGGCTGCCTGCCATGTCAAACTGTTGTTTGAGAAGACAAAAAGCACTACTGATAAATATTTATTTTCCCTCTTCAGAGAGGAATTTTTTTATTATTAATATTTGTGATGTGTTCCAATCGAATGCACAGAAATTATAAATGCATTGTTGCGATTTTACTATTGATAATATTAAATGATTTAGTAAATATATATTCAAACTTGCAATATGATTTTCTACCTGCTTACTCCTAAACTGGATCAGCCCCGTGGTTTGCAATGTTCTGTCGACTAATTTTAAAGTGTTTGGGAATGAAACGATCAAAGACAGGAGTTACGGGTTGAATATAGTAATGGCACTAATTGAAAAACCACCTTACTTGGCTGTCCTGTATGTCATATCTCCAGGACATAAATACATTTGACACTGGAGCTTCTCAAATGGTGCATAGACTGCATCACAAAACATACCAAGAAAGACTAGAGGAACTAAACATGTATAGCTTGAGGCAGAGAAGGGGAATGAGGGGGATATGATAGCAGCTTTCAACTATATCCAAGTGCAGGAGGATGGCATTTTTTAAAAGGAAGAAAGGATACAAGGGCATGCACTGGAACTGTGGGAGAGTAAGTTTAGGGGAAGTTTGTGGAAATATTCACTGGTGGTTGAGAGGTGGATGCAGTAGAAGATAATCCAGTAGTACAATGTAAACATTATTGGGATAAGCATAGAGATATCCAAAATCTGTAAGAAAAAAAAATACCTAAGGATCAAATAAGGTCTAGATCCAATATGTATTTTATTAAATAAAAAAATAGCAGACTGAATGGGCTAAGTGGTTCTATTCTGCCTTAATATTGGGAACAGGATCCAGACTCCCACATGCTTTCCGTGTGTGCGGGAGTCTGTCTGCCTGACCAAGAGAATGTAAAGAGCTCACTCCCCTCTCTTGTGCATAAGCTGCCATGAGCCTGCCTTAACTAAAGCGTGCGGATCAGTGGTCCATACGACCGTTGATCTGCACAAGTGTGAGATACCCCTCCCACACTGTACCAGAACCATGCTTCCCCCTGCCCACCTTAGCACAGCCCATTTCTTTTGAAATGGCATCGTACGGAACTCCAGTCAATTTAGGCCACTTATGAACCTGTTCTTATGTTACATATACCGCAAGGGTAGTGTCATGCACCATCCCTGCGTCTTCTATTGCAAGGAATATCACCTCTATGCTGGAGATTGCTCTGGCAGGTCAGAGCCTCTGTTCTGAGGGCCGGATTCTATTTTGTTGCTTTTGGGCGCAATGTTAGCTCATTTGCATATAGTTTGGAGACGATGTTAATATCGCACCATTCTATTGCTAGAGTTAAGACTAACATTACGGCAAACTATAAACATATTAAGTTGCTGAATATCGCTGTGATGTTATCTTGGGCTCAATATCGCTTATTTCGCATCAATGGTAAAATTATTCTAAACTTAATAAAACTGAAAATACACTCTTCTGTTGGTGCACTACAGGCCACAGCAAGCCAATCTCAATAGGTGAAGTGGGTGTTACAATAAAAATCAAGATATCAATTGGTATAAACACTCACACAATGTTGCAGCATTGTAGGATTGTATTCAGACTACCTGACGTATAACATATACGTCCGGAATTTAGCGTTTTTTACTACTGCGCATGCATAGTAAATTTTTTTACGTAATCTAGGTATCTTTTCCTTATGTAGATTGCATATATTCAGTCTTCAAGACCGCATATACGCACTCTACGTAAGGAAAAGATATGTAGATTATGTAAAAAATTTACTACGCATGCGCAGTAGTAAAAAATGCTAAACTCCTGAATACGGTCCGTAGTGTCTAAGCATTCAGAATATGAATCATGGGTTTCTATAATGAATATTTTTTTGGTCAAAGCAATCCCTGTAGTCTACTACTGCATTTGTTGTATACACAACTTTGAAAACACAGATGAGGTGTACGGGGCGCTAAAATGTGTGGGTGAACTCTAACATTTAGAGTTAAACCTATTACAACTCTAATAGTACTGTAACTAAAAACAGGAGGATTATAATAACTCTAATAATATAATGTGATGATTATTAAAAAATACTAGTTGAATGCAAAGGGCTAAAAAGTGCAGTAAATAAATAAGATCAGCAACTCTAAACAGTGTAAAAATCGTTTAAATATATCATAAACTCAAGAATAAATAGATACAAGATCCTGATAGCTCTAAATAAAAATACAGTGCAATAGATAAACCGATACTAATGAAGTGTGACCTTCTAAACAAAGTGCAATGTGCTGGGTTGTGCAAAATATAAAACACAGTCTATGGGAAGGAGATCTTTTAACAGTAGACGTTCCTCCTTATTCATTTCTAGAGAAATAAGTCCCGATTCAAATACACAATTAGTTGGAAAAAGGGTAAAGTATCTCGCACGCATAGTCAATAAAAATATTTGAATAAAAAAAAAAAGATAAAGTATCTCAGTCACTCACGATAAAAGATACGCTGTCCGTCCTTTCGAAGAGAAGACCGAGGAGACGCTGGAATCTAAGCAGCTGACACGTGCAGATTGTACGCGCTGACTGTTACCACGGAGACATGTAAACAAAGTTCCTCTGAGTGTCGGAAGGGGAATCCCCCCGTGGCCGCTGGACTCCGGCTCTTGCTTTCAAATGGATAGGGACCAGTACACAACGTAGAAATGAAATAGAGTTTATTTAATTAAAATATATTCATAAACACACAAAGTGAATAAAAGGCTGAGGTATTAGGGAGACCCAACTTCCCCAGCCTAAAAATGTGCTTATATCAATAGTTTAAGTAAGTACTTTATCAGGAATTTATCCCTTGATTAGTCAGGTCGAGCACATATTTCCAATAGAATTACTTTAATTAAAATTATATGTCATATTTTTAATAGCTCAAATGGAAAAGAGGTTTTGTGAAACTCGTTCACAAATAGTTTGTAAACCGTTTATAAAAAATAAACAGACAGTTTTCCAGAGGGCTGATACACTCACATTGGATTCTGCTGCTTCAATCAATGAAATAGCAAAGAGAGAACTCATTACAAAAAACAGAAGTTGCTCAGTTATTAAATAAAAAAAATGTATACTAATATTAAAAATGGCAACAGTAATAGGTCACGTTAGATTAGCATGACAGTTCAGTATAGAAATTAATACCAGTTATAAACTGCTATGTATGGAATTTCCAGTAGCTGCCTCTAGGGGCCACTGTGGGACTTACTTTTATGTTATGGAAATTTTCATGGCCTGCTGTGGGACTCACCTCTCTCATTAATCTCCAGCACCTAGTTAGCCTAGTTAAAAAGGACTGCCCTGGCTGTTTAAGGGTGCTGGTCATTATGGGCCGGATTCAGAGCTCCGGCCGCAATGCACTAGAGGCCGGAAATCTGAGAAAAGTGCTACTGCGCATGGGCAGTAATTTTGGAACGTAATCTACCTTACTTCTTGCAACATAGATTGCGTACACGCGGTCTTTAAAACCGCGTGTACACAATCTATGTTGCAAGAAGTAACGTAGATTACGTTCCAAAATTACTGCGCATGTGCAGTAGCACTTTCTGTCTCATTCTGCATACTTAA
>WWET01000931.1:53087-67124 GCA_011038615.1 Limnodynastes dumerilii
TCATGAGCTATAACTATACAGCCATCAATGCATAAAGAGCCAACGTTTCAATCCACCTCACTGTGGATTTTTCTCAGGGCTAACAACCAAACAGGCTATATACACACACACACAAAATAGAGGTTGCTCATATCAATTTATAAGTTTATATACAGTAGGTGCTGCAAGGTATGGGGAATTTACACAGCTACAAAAAAGACACCAGCTGATAGCAGCTGACAAGGGGTGCTGTTTCAGAGTAGCTTTTTTGGAGACTTTGGGACCACTACTTCGGGTAAGCTATCAATTTAAATGGGACTCTGACAGTTTTAGAATTAGTAGAGAATCTAAAACAGCGCTTAGTGTACAAATGATCTAATTAACTAAGTAAAAACTATTTTCATAAATAAATAAATAGACAGATAAATAAACTTATGTGCATAAAGTTCAATTAATGTCCAAGAGACTAGGCTGGTGCGTAATTAAATTGATGTCATCTTCAACCCTTTTACTCCATCGTAAATTCACATGTAAAAAGAGCAGAAAAGGTATATGTGGTAAACTGTTTTATTAAATAACACATAAACACATTAGAAAAGTATAAAAGCAACAGAACGATCCTTACATTGGGCCTGATTCAGAGGCTGAAAATAAGAACTTAAAGTTACACCTGGGCTAAACCATATTGATTTCAGGGGAGTCAAATTTCATTTGTTGCAACAGTATTATAGTTAAAAGGTGAGTCTAATTAGCAGTTTAAAAGTGAATCTGATCAGGTATCTGTGTGCAATTAGTAAAAGCAAAGCATTCTCCCTGCATGCATAGAATAAAATTAACTTGACTCCCCCTGAAATCAACATGGTTTTGCCCAGGTGTAACTTTAAGTTCTTATTTTCAGCCTCTGAATCAGGCCCATTATGTTTATAATATTGTAATGTTTGTTTTCTGCAAAAGTGTCCGTGACATATGTTAAATGGACTCTACACTCACTGGGGCTGATTAAAAGTTAGTAGGAAAAGAAATATTGTTACACTTTTTTGAAGAACCATATTGGACCTCAGTACATGTGTTCTGTTTGAAATGGAGGAATTGTCTTACCAAAGTCAAAAGTTGTACTTACACCTTTTTAAGGGCAAAACAGGTGCAAGTGTAGACCTGAAGAAAACCACAGGGGGAAGCAAATTTTAAAATACAAAAACAGAATGAGTTTTAGGAGGTGATGTTTCCTAAATCAACTCTAATTTTAAGACTACTCATAAAGCTATGCAGTGTTTCAGTTCTATGTGCAAAAGTAAAGTATTTTCCTTGCATGCAAAAGAATTCAAATTAATTAGCACCCCTCACTCTGAGTACACATATTGCACCACAAATTAGGAACTCACCTACCCAAGGAAACTTATCGCTTAAATCAATACAGTTTTATTGTGAAGATCACAGCCAAAGAGAAGCAAATCTGCAGCTTAACAAAACCATGTTGAACCACAGGGAGAGAGAAATATAAAACGTGTAAACAGAATTAGTGGTGAAGCTTTTTAACTGAACTGTTATGGCCGGGTTGACTAAGGAGCGAGTTAGGCAGTGATGTAAAATCGCCAGCCATCGCTGCGATTTTCCGGTAATTTCATTTTTACTTGGCGATTTTAAATCAACGGCGATGGGCAGCATTTTCTTCTTTCAATTGCGGTAATTTCTGTTAATTGCCGTTTTAACGTAATCAGTGTGGAATCGTGTGTAGGCCTTGCAATCTCACGATTTCTATGTAAATCCACGTTTTGCATAGCTAACGCGATATCTCACAGGCTACACACTATATAATGAAGTAAACTTTCACTTTCAGAATGAGAGCGTTGCTGGGAGCAGAGCAGAGGTGTGTGGATGAACATTAGGAGACAATTTGTTTGGGATTGTCCAGCTTCATTTGTCCTCATGCTTTGTAAGTGTGATATTTATCAATGTACTTTTGTTATATGTAATATATAATAATTTTATATATTATAATGCCACCCACGATGATTTACTATGTTAGACTTAATTGTGTGTGAGAGTGCTATATGTGTGTGTTTGTTACATGGATTTCAGTAGATGTTTATTATGTGTTTTTACTTATTCTGCCCCTTGTAGTGTAATAATGTCAAGACCCAGAGATAGGGTCAGTGGAGGAGGACAGGGACAGTGCTGGTGAAGACAACTCTGAACCAACTGTGCCCAAAAAAACCAAGAGTGGTAGAAACAGAGAGGACTGCAGCTCGTACAGGTGGAGGTCCTGCATTCAATGTGACCTATACAGTGTATGAGGAGCAACTTTGAGCCCTAATGCCATTGCAAACTATTGAGGGAGTAAATGTGACACAGAGATGCCTACAGATAATGGTTAATAATTTGCAAAGCAATTTAGGTTTATAAAAACAAAACATCTAAGGCACACATGTAATTGTCTCTGATTTATTAGCCATTAAAATTAGTAGTAAAAATGAAGATTCACAAAGCTGGCACAACATGTCCATGTTTGTCACATTTATGATGTATCCCAATTGTTTTTGGACATGTGCATCGAAAGGAAATACTCCTCCTCCTCAGACTCCTCCGGTATTCAGTTATTCATCGGCAGAGGATGAACCTGGTGAGTTGTACCTGTTGACAAATGAAAATATTAATAATCAAAGTCAACGTGACTTTGCCAAACCAATCTCAATAATCCACATACTATCATGTTTCCCTATTGCATAAAAGAGTCGCCTTGTAATTTGTCCTACAAAATATAACATGAGACCAGAATAATCTTCAGCACTCAAAATGTGTGTGTATTAAGATGGACATATGTTAAAGAAGGGGAACTTGTGAAGTAAACACATTAAAGTTTTCATCAAAGTTCTAATGCGTGTCATTTTATATAAAATATGTACATTTCTGTGTAGTATACTTACCTTACACACTGTCCCCAGGTCCATCCCAGCCTTCCCATGAACTATTGCCTATAGCTGCATCTGAAGAAGACGACAACACGTGTCCACTAGAATTTATCCATCGTCCCTAATACTCCAAGCATCAACACATCAAGCTGCTGCTGAACACCACATCCCTCCACCCCAACCTTCTGAGCAAGATCCAGCAAGAAAAATGACTGAGTCCATAGAAAGCTTTCAAAACAAAATTCATGGCCAGCCAAAACAGTTACATGCAGGGATCCATTGCTCTGCCTCTTGGAGGCAGAAAAGGCCCAGTTTGGAACAGGCTGGGAGAGAACTATTTCAATAGGGCCGTTCTCGACAGGGAACCACACCCCAAATTTTTCTACTTGCAAAAAAACCCCCAAACAACTATGTGCAATATTTGCTATCCAGAATGGTCTATCCAATTTGTCTTTTCTGCTCTGAATCAGAACTGGGTATAATTACCTGTTAGCATTTGTATATTTGTTAATTACACTGTAAGATACGCTTATATACTTAAATTAGTATGAACCCAACACAGAATTAAACTCCTCACAATCCCTTTATTTCTGTTCTACTTACTGAATCTTAGAAGCTATAATACAGAACTATCTTATTACACCTCATTCCTGAGCATTTGTGGCTGATTTTACAATGCAGAAACACTAGCTGGGAAACACTGTAATAAAGGTTGCTTCATTGCATAGATGGTTAGTTTCTTTTATTACACAGTATATTTCCAAGTATGCCAGTGATGGGCCGTGGAATAAATTATTCATGCTAATGTCTAACATCTTTGGCAATTCCTTTGCGAGTACTTTCCGCTGATGCTGGAAGCCGCTGCTTGTATTAATCTGCCTTTGAACTGGATTTACTGTGCAAAAAAACCCCAAACAATGATGTGCAATATTTGCTATCCAGAATGGTCTATCCAATTTGTCTTTTCTGCTCTGAATCAGTACTGGGTATAATTACCTGTTAGCATTTGTATATTTGTTAATTACACTGTAAGATACGCTTATATACTTAAATTAGTATGAACCCAACACAGAATTAAACTCCTCACAATCCCTTTATTTCTGTTCTACTTACTGAATCTTAGAAGCTATAATACAGAACTATCTTATTACACCTCATTCCTGAGCATTTGTGGCTGATTTTACAATGCAGAAACACTAGCTGGGAAACACTGTAATAAAGGTTGCTTCATTGCATAGATGGTTAGTTTCTTTTATTACACAGTATATTTCCAAGTATGCCAGTGATGGGCCGTGGAATAAATTATTCATGCTAATGTCTAACATCTTTGGCAATTCCTTTGCGAGTACTTTCCGCTGATGCTGGAAGCCGCTGCTTGTATTAATCTGCCTTTGAACTGGATTTACTGTTAAAATCTCTATGCTACTATATTTATCTGTAGCTGTTTAATCATTGCAGAGAAAGGGAATAGGAGATATAGAAAGCAAGCAGCTCTATTTTTTTTAGTTGGTCCATTTTTTATTATCTCATGTGTCATTGATAGTAACATGAAGGTTCTGTCTTGTCAAATAGCATGTGAAAAGCTCTGCTGTAAGGCAATGTACAACATTGTTCATCTTCAACTTTAAATATTATAATAGGTCTGCTTTGTTAATACATTTACTTTTAATTATATTGTCATAGGACCAGATCCTAACCTCTGTACATTTTCTGTACACACACAGCTCTGTCAGTCCACATGGAAGAGGGGAGTAAACTCCCTTGTCACTCCCCTCTCTTGTGCGTACTGTGCTCTGCCATAGGGCAGCCTTAAGATACTTTCGGTCCAACCGCTGATCCACTCGTAAGTGGGGAAAACCGCCCTCACTGTACAATTTACATGCTTCCCCCTGCACACCTTGGCAGGTGGGGGGACCGTACAGCCCTTTCCCACTTAAATGCCATTGTGCGGAACTAAGTTTCGTACAATGGTAGGAATGTTATTGTTACATTTGTAACACTAACGTAACAACTGGAGGGTGCATGCTTCAGTCACAGAGATGTGGCTACCTGCTACAGTATATTATTAGCATGCTGACGCTCTGTATGATGCTGCCAAGATGTAATAGAAGCAGGGGTTGGCCAGAACCGCTATCTGTACTCCGCTTTCTGTATCCCAATGGCCACCTGCCACTACTACTCTGGAAGCCTCATGTACAAAGCCATGGAACGCTAATGATATACTGTAGCAGATGGCTGTGGTTCTGTAAAGTAGCAGCGCGTTGTTTATAAACAGCGCTTATATTTATAAATAACTAATCAGCTGACGCGTTAGTGCATGCGCAGATGAATCGGGGTCCAAATAGGACTTGTCCCAGGCCCCTCTACTGCTAAGGATGGCCCACCCCCTCCTTTGTTTAGCTACTGTAGCCTATAGTTACAAAGAATGGGTGTCATCTTCGAGATCAATCATTCCTGGAATTGCTTAATATTAGTTGTTGTTATTATCTTACTCTAATGTGCAGTAGCCTTAGCATCAGAAGTATATTGTAATAAAGAAAATTACTAATGAGCTTTTATTAAAGGTTACTATCTACACATTGTAGCTCAAGTACACATTCTCGTTACTCCGTTCAAGTAACAAAACTACTTACTGTAGATCCAACTGTTACAGCCCCATGGACATAGCAGGAGAGAGTAAATTGCATATATAACTTAACACTCCACAACACAACAGTTAGTGACTATCTTCGGGTGTCTGTAATCTCATGGATATTTAGTTCCAATTTTTTTTATTGCTAAAAAAAATTTTTTTTACAAATGAGTTCTTTGCTACCAAAAGGGCATACTAGTAAATTGTGTATAGGTATCCTAGGGTATTCAGATCACTTGTTTCCAATGAAACCATACATCACATCCTAACAAGATGCTGGATAAATCCATGGTATTATGAGGAAGAAGAACCTAAGACCTGAATTCATAAGATTAAGTCTAAGTTTTCCCATTCCATTCCACATTTCAGCAGGGTCATCAAATGCGTCTCTATATTTTGCACTATGTGAATGAACTAGCTGAGGCCATTAGCTATAGAATACCAGTCATAAGCTGGTATAATGAATGGCCCTTTCTCAAAGTTGTAAAAGGGCCATTCTTGAAACGCAGCAGTCCGGTATCAGATTTTAAAGTCTCTACTCCAGCCGTCAGCAGTCACGATCTCCTCTAACACCTGCTACCTCGGCTTGCCACATCCTATAGGTCTTCATTACTGCAGACTGTTACGGACTTTGGGCCTGATCCAGACCTACGCTCATGAAATGCTCTTATGCGTAGCATATTTACACCAGCGTGCCTACGATGCACTCCCCTAGTTCGTACTTACGTTTGCCGTCTTACACCGAGCAAACTCTACCCTAACTTTTCTGAGTGTAAACGCGGGCGTCCGTAAGCTCCTTGCTTAGTTACGACACTTAGCACGCCCATACTGTACGATTTAAATGCCTCACCCCGCCCTCGGTGCTTATTTACGGATTTCGTACGACAGACACACCCCCTCGAACGTTTTTATGAGGCTGGTACGCTCAAGACCCATACGCTCAGTATTTCATTGTGTAACATCTGCCCTGTGCATGCACAGTAAGTACAAAGGGCCGTTTTTACGCTTACGCAAATGCGTAAAAAACACGGCCGAGCATAGGTCTGGATCAGGCCCTTTAGGCTGGAAGCATAGGTCCAGGTCCTTTAGGCTGGATCCAGACTTAAGAAGGAGCTTGAAATTAAGATAGGAAAGTTACTCCTGGGCTAAACCATGTTGATTGCAGGGGAGTCATATATCAACTGTTGCAAACAGTATTAGAGTTGAGAGGTGATGTTTCCTATCCCAAGTCTAAATAACAGTGTAAAAGTAAAGCTGGTCAGTATCTGTGTGCAAAGATATATCCCTGCATACATAGAATATAATGAACTTGACTTTCCCTGAACATGGACATCAACATGGTTTTGCCCAGGAGTAACTTTCCTCTCTTAATTTCAAGCTCTTTCTTAAGTCTGGATCCAGCCCCTTGTGTTTAACTGGTACTACCTCATGTTCTTGCCTGGTGAAAATACTGGGCCCTTGATGGAAGGCTCCAACCAGAGGCTGCCCTAGGCACAGGCCACATAATGCCAGGTCAGACCCACAAACAACAGCTTCTTCAGTGCCTGACTGTAATTTGGGTGCTGTATCAGTAAAGGAGTGTAACTGGTGCACGACAGGAACTTGCCGCACCTGACAGGAGAAAGCTGTGCTGTGGCTGGGTGCTAAACTCAGCTATTAAGCTAATAAAAGCTAAGTTTAGCATTCAGCTACAGTACAGGCCTGTTCCTGTGTTGAGCGACTAGTGCCACATAGCTGATGTCTTGAGAGATTAATGATATCATCAATCACAGGATACTCTTCAGCCTAAGACACAAAACTGAGGGCTGCATGTACTGTACAACTGTTTCATGAGCAGATTGGTGCCTCCAGCTCTTTCAACACTCTAATTTTTTTTTCATACATACGGTTAATAGTGGCTTGCGGCTGATATAAATCTGTTTTTCCGTTCTCACAACCATCCCTTCAGACAACCACAAACCGTGTTAGAAGAACCGAACAGCAATTACTGGCCGGACTATTAATGCTTTGCATATCAATGTATGTATTTACATATTGTTTTAAGTAATTTGGGGCCGGATTCACACCTAAGAAGCAGTCGCGTATCTTTAGTAAAGGACCTACTGCGTATGCATAGTAGGTCCTTTACACCACATACCTGTTCGCCTCCGTGCAGTCTTTAAAGACCGCACAGAGTATTTTAGGTAAAAGGAGGCAGCGTAATGCCGCCTCGGGGAGGGTTTGGGTAAAAGTGGGAGGGGAGATATTTAGATTAGCTGGGGAAGGCGGGAGGGAGGCGGGGAGCGGCAGTGTCCGTGCGGACATTGCACAGATAGTTAAGGTAGCCCTATGGCACTTGTAAGTGCCATAAGGTACCTTAAAAGGGGAGTGAGATGGGGGCAGGACGGGTGAGTTAGGTTTGGGTCTGTCCGCATCTAACTCACACCAGATCTGTGAATCCGGTCCTTGCTCTGTTTTGTTTGATTTTGTACTCCTTTTTACTTCTTAAAGTATCCCTTTTCTCTTTTTCTCCTCACTTTGGGGCTGATCCTGCCGCCGTAGTTACGGTGGGTATATGCGTAACATTGGCTGTTTAGCCGATCTGCGCATGCACCGAGCAGATGTTGCCCGGCGTAGTTAGTGTTTTTCTTTTTCTGGATCGGGCGTCCCTAACTGTTGCGTAGTTACGGTTGAGGGAGCTTTTCTCGCTGTAACTACGCTACAGTTAGGGAAGGAAGGAAGGCGGGAGAGGTAGGAAAATGAGGAAGGGAGGGTAGGGTTAGGTACTTACGCTCAGGTCCGGGCGTTATTACACTCTGTTACGCTGGCTGAAGTTAGGGTAGCCTTCAGCCGATGTAACAGTGTTTAATTACGCCCAGACCAGGGGAGTGTCGGGGAGTGCATTGATGCTACGCTGAGCGTTAGTATGCTCAGCGCAACATTGTAGGTCTGGATCAGGCCCTTTGTTTCTAATCTTCATCATTCCACTTATCAACCACCCTTTCAATTAAATCATTTTTCTTAACATTTCCTCCCACCCTCCAGTTTATATGTATGTCCATGTGTTTTATTGTACTTTAAAAAAAAAAAAAATTCCTCCCTCCTCCACCTGGTTCCACCACTTGATACATTTGAAAGCTGCTATCATAACCCCCCTTTCTTTTCTTTGTTTCAAGCTTCGTCTTTTCTTTCTTGGTTTGTTTTGTTGCTGAAGACTTACCCCAGTTTACATCAGATTAAAATCTCCCATGATTATTACCTCCCCTTTGTTGCCATTTTAGCACTGATTTGCAATATGACATTGTCCATTTCCTCAACTTTTATTTTCTATATATCAACCCGATACAAACAATAACCCCTGGGTTTCTATGGTAGCCCGACGTGCCTCCTTTTTTTTCTCCAATACTACTTATTAAAGTTGAATTTATCTCTTCCTTTACATCTATTAATACCCTTCCTCCAATTCTACTCTATCCTTCCTAAATAAATAATTTCCCGGTATAGCTAGGTCCCAGTCATGATTTTCATTGCACCATGATTCAGTGATGCCCACAATATCCAGATTATCCCTTGTCATTACTGCAGTTAGTTCAGGAATTGTATTTGCTAAGCTCCTAGCATTTGTACACATAACTCTGAGATGTAGCACTATGAATATCTTATTCTTTTGTTTACTATCAGATTTAAGTTACTACTTTGCATCATTCTAGCTGTTTCAAATCATTGTACATAGCGCTGTTTTATTTCCTTTCTATTTTTTTATACTGGGTTACCTGTTACCCAGATAACGAACTGCTAGTGCATTATTTAAATATATTATAATAAGTGGAAATCGCTGTTAGTAACAGCGATTTCCACTTATTATAATATATTTAATTAATGCACTAGCAGCTTGTTATCTAGGAAACAGGTAACCCAATATAAAAAAATAGAAAGGAAATAAAACAGCGCTATGTGCATAAGATACTGTATATTGATATATAAATATATCTTACGCACATAGCGCTGTTTTAGTATTTCAGAAAAATTCACAATGTTTGCCAGCTGCTTAAGAGCAGTTCCTATTTTTCTAAAATCACCTATAATAGTCACCACTCCAGCAGTGGCCATAAGGTGAATAATGACATCAACTTTCTCCTCCATTGCTCACTGACTTTATAATATTTAAAATGTAGCTGTTGCTCCCGGCAAGCACTTTACCTGATTTCTAACTACACCCCTAACAATAGAATCCTCCGCAAGATGTGCAGTCCTTCTCTGGGATTCCCTTTGCGTGGTGTTGTCTCCTTTCACTTTTGGTATTTAAGGAACCCTTAAGTTTCACATGGAACAATACCCAACAGTAGAAACATTGAGGAATATTTCTCTATCTACAATGTAAGTGCTCTAAAAAAAAATGACGCTGATAAAATGCAATATATATTGGTTTTTATACATATTTATATAAAAAAAATGGAATGAAGTTTAAATAATCACTTTGCATTTCCTTAGAACTTTGCCCGTTTTGCAAAGCTGTGCATTAAACATTCCTATGAGTTGATTTGTAAAAGAACTTTGATTTTTGCCTTCCAAAATTTTCTTGTATGAATGACATAATGGTAATGATCTAAGCCTTTAACAATACTAACAAAACAGTTTGACTTCTTCTCGAAGCTGTTCATTAAAAGATATTTAACTGAACATATTGTTCAAAGGTTAAATTTAAAAATTAACAACATTAATAATTAATTAATGTTTGGGCAAACTTGTTTCTAAGTTATTTTATTACAGTTGACTCAGTGTCTAGACCTTCACATGATGGCAACAAAATAGCTGATAGATGGTCAAGCAAATCCATGCATAAGGGCCTTCTCTAGGACTGGAAGACACAGGAGGTTCTGTGATTAGAGCTCAATGGTGCTTCAATGGCTTCATATCGGACTTTCTGTATGCAAGGATTTACCATTCACAGTTCAGACCCTGTTAATGTAAAATTTGAAGTGTAATCATGGTTGGCATGTTAATGACTGTTGGTATTTTTGCAATTAGTTAATCTGACACTGTCAGTTCTCAATCAAACTAGACATCATCATTTACTGTTGGAAGCTGATAATGATTCTGGTTTATAAGCAACTGCTACAGATTTTACTCAGGTACAGGTACAGAGGGTGAGAGGTGGAAAACTCAGTCACTCGGCAGAGGAGGAAACGCTGTACCGGTCAAAGACCACAGATGTCAGCTTGAGTAGCAAGCTACTCACACCACACACTGCAGACACATAAGGGGCAGACAACAAGACAGAGACAGGCAAGGGTAACACCAGGAAAACACAGGGTAGAAATCACAACATGATCCAATGCACAAGGAGAATACACGATCAGAACGCAGGCAAACACAGGAACACCAGACGCTATAGCCGACAATGAGGCTTCCCTGGCTCGGGCTATTCTAAGTCCAACCCACCAATCAGATGCAGCACTCAGGCAGGGCTACTAGATTAGCTAACAGCTGAGGGAAACCAGACACATTAACCCAGACAGGGAACTTCACAGACTCCTGCAGCGTGTAACAATTTGCACCTGTTTTAAAATAAAAAATATTATTACTTGATAATTGTGTTTAAATTATCTTCCATTATTGAGTTCTAAATTTCCATTTTAATAATGTTCTGTATCTTACAAAACCCTAGCAATTACAGGGTAATAAAAATGTCTATTATGTTAGCTGATTTGAACACAAGGAGAAAAAAAAGTTTATTATTTAGAGAATATGACCCATAATAAAGTTCTTTTAATCCTCCTTAACAAAGACCTCTATATTCCCCTATAATAGGATTCTAAACAAACAACATTTTAATGGAGAATAAATTAGAGCACAATTAGAAAATAAATAATAAGTTCTATTTTGGGGTACGTATGAATTTTGGGTACATTACAAAGTTCTTTATTTCTTCTTAGTCCTGCTCAGATAAGGGGAAGGGGGCACTTCATAAATTCTTACACAGGTGTAAACAGGCCTGTGACCAGCCCTGCCCACATCAGTGGTAATCTTATTCTTGACGCATGAAATCCTGGCAGCTGGAAGCTCTACATGGATTTCCCTGTAACGATAATCTTAGGATGGAAATTATATCGGCTGCTGAAATCCTGACACATTCTGAGGACCTGCAAAGATGATATCCCAACACAATTAATTCACTGACACATTAAATCCCAAATAGACAAAATTGTTGCCGCTCCACTGAGTTGCAAATTGCAGCTGTTAAAAATAAGGACCTATTCCCATAAATCAATTAAGACCACATACAGAATACATGGGATGCAAATTCAAGAGTAAAAGGTACATATATTAATACCTGTGATGGTCGAATCACTATGACAACGCTGATGTGTATAGAATCTTTAACATTTATTGCTAAAAAAAATACAATCAAATAAATAGACATAAGTAAAAAACAGTCAAAAAACAGCATTAGGCAATTCAAAGCCATAGAGTCATTAAGACTCACAAACAGGGTCATTAGATCTGTGAGAACTTAGCATTTAATTAGAACATCCATCAATAGGTAGGAAATAGCAGCAGCCAAATAAAAGTTCTCAACAAATTTTGTATTGTTTCCAATTATATCTTCAAATATTGGAGAGCAATAATATTAGAGGTTTGTATCAATAGTATATTAACCATGTAGGTTACCCAGTCCATGAGAATATACCGCTAATCTTCTCCCGGTCCTCAGATTGAATATAATGGGGTAGATCCAGAACTACG
This sequence comes from Limnodynastes dumerilii, assembly GCA_011038615.1. Lineage (NCBI taxonomy): Eukaryota > Metazoa > Chordata > Amphibia > Anura > Limnodynastidae > Limnodynastes > Limnodynastes dumerilii. Next base: position 65,334 of record WWET01000931.1, read on the forward strand.
TGTGCCGTACATTTATTCGCGGAGCGTATTTTCGTACGCGTAAATTCGTTACACTCCCCTCGGCACACCCCTTGCACGGACGTATTTTGTCAAGATACACTTTCCAAACCCTACCTTAGCTTTTTCCAACATAACCGCAGTGATCCGCACACGTACGTATGGGCTGAACGAATTTACGCAGCTAAGCACGCCCATACTGTACACTTTAAATACCACCCCCCGCCTACTTCACGTATTTCACACGTATTTTGGAGTAACGTAAAATTGGCACGCCCACACGTAAGTATTTACGTGACACATACGTGAATGGCCCATACGTTCACTATTACGCTACGTTAATGTGCGTATTTTCTATGGTGCACATGCGCAGTGCGTTCTAAACTGCGATTTTACGTCTCCGCCACGCGTAAATTCGCTTCGAAGCGTTGTTCTGGATCAGGCCCAATGTAATAACCTCAATATTAGTGTAAGGGGTGGCCATTCCCAACAGAAGTAGTAAGTCTCTCGCCCTCCTAATCAACACTGGCATGCAAGACGGAACGAAAAATCCGACACTCACCGAACAATGGTAGGAAAGATATTGGTTCCTGTGCAGCAGCTGGTAGCTTCTTTAAACGGATCACAAAAGAGATAGAGGTGCAGTCTTCTAGCTACACTTTTCATATTACTAGAACACTTTCTCAAGCTGAGATGGCTCAGACACTTCAGTTGCTTATTTAAGAGATTCCTTTTCATTAATTAGGCTGATTATTTATTTTTGCTGTTTACATTTGTTTCACACAAATCCACATATCGGCCCAGATCCAGAACAACGTTCTCAAGTGTATTTACGCTTGACGGAGACGTATAAACACTATTTTGTATGTACTGCGCATGCACGAGGCAGATGTTACGGCACAAAAACTCTGAACGTATGTACCAGCCAACAGCGTAAATATGACCAAAGGGGCGTGTCAGCCATATGACACCGGTAATTACGCTTCAGAAACAGGGTGAGGCATTTAAATCGTACAGTATGGGCGTGATTAGCAGCGTAAGTACATGCATCCATTACAGGTGGCAGGAGTTACGCTTGGAAAAGTTAAGGTAGGGTTTGGAAAGCATAAAACGGCAAAAGTCCGTCTGACCGAGGGGAGTGCCTAGTAATTACTAGCGCGTAAATACACTATGCGTTGAAACGGAGAAGGCGCGTAGGCCTGGATCTACCCCATCATTCTTAAGAAACAATTAACATACATCATTTTATTTCTAATCACATCAGCGTTGGTCTCAAATAAATAATAATTAGATCACCTTTTTACTTTTAATTATTAATTATAGTTTTTCTTACTGGAGACCTAAAAAATGTTATTAAATCCTGGCACATATAAATCCTGACCAGGAAACTAGAATCCTAATAAGGCCTTAGAGTTGTGTTAAATGTGTACATGTCTGATGTTTAACAACATACATTTTAACGCTTCCTATACTGCTTTAAAAAATGTTTGATCACGATAGTTTGTCTACTGTTCGCTCCTGTTCCCTTTCGCTGACATGATTCGGCTATGCAGTTCCGGCACATGTGCAGTAGCTGCCTTTTGAGACTTGTAAAATTTCAAGTCCCAAAAGTCAAAAGCACTGCGCATGCGCCGGGATCAGAGACAGACGCGCGCCCGGTCAGGTAAGTTTTAAAGCTTCGGTTTTGTGTTTTTTTTTTATTGAATAGGTTTATTATATACAATTTTATTTAAACTAGTTAATATATTTTTTTTTTTAAATGTTTTTTAAATTAGTTTTTAATGTTTTTTTTTC
>WWET01000931.1:90099-105117 GCA_011038615.1 Limnodynastes dumerilii
TAATTTCCCCCCCCCCCCCCTCCTAAAATTCAGCATTGTTTTGCTCATTTGTCTATTTTCACCAGTTTTCCAACATTATATTAAACTCTGGGGCCCTGATGCAGATTTTTTAGCATGGATCTGCTGTTGAAAATGCATGTAACCTATTTGTGACATTAGCAATTGGATAAGCCGTACTAAACATAAGCATCATTTTGAATACAAATATATGTTTTTAAAAGCAAAAATAAAACCCTTAAAAAGGAAAAGCTTTGTAAAAAACAAACAATGACTGAAAAAATGTGTGGAAATAACACTTCAAACAGAGAAGTCAGTAATGTGTAGCACATACCCTCCAACATGACCCATTCCATTAGGTACAAATAACTCTGCTCCTCAATTTCCAACTGTCAGTTACTATGGTAACCACCTTTGTTGAAGAGACAAATAGTTTTTAAAATTTCAGTTACTTCATTTTAACCAGATGACTGACAGTTGGAAGCTCAGGAGCGGATTACATTGTACCTAATGGAATGAGTCATGTCGGAGGGTCTGGTAATGTAGCAAGGTACTCCGGTCCTGGTTTCCCTTGCAGCATTCCTTCTTACTAGGGAACCTGGCTAATTACCCTACTGCTGGGATTCCCTAGCTGTGTAATTGGCTGTGTGCAATCAGCAGCCAATCGGGATGTGGCTCTCCCCTTAAATACCTGACACCTGATTGCCTCCTTGCTGGTCATAGCGTATGCATAATGGGCCTGATCCAGACTTAATAACGACAGCCAACTTGCGCACGCGGCATGCGTAAGTCTGGCTGTAGAAACATACTTATGCACATGGCAGATGTTACTCATCGTAACTTGTAACTTGCATGTAACTCATACATCTGTACAATAGTGCATGCTATTCCTATGCATGCCGATTATACGCATTGTGGGCGGAGGGTGGCATTTATATTGTACAGTATTAGCGGGGTCAGGCGCTTACGTACAAGAAGGCGTTACGTACGACTAGAGATACGGAAGAAAAGTTAAGGCAGGGTTCTGAGCACGTAAGTCAGCTACATGTGTGAGAGGGGAGGGCATTATCCTTAGTAGTGTGTAACTTAGGCACGCTTGTGTACGTAAAACGATCTCCAATAATGGACCTTATTCAGATTTGTGTGTGACTTGCGTACGCGCACAAATATGAAAGTAAGCAGAGAGCAGAGGAGTGCACCCCCACTTTCACTCCCCTCCTTCTTACGGAGTTCTGGATATTTAAGTAGAAAAGATAGTGCTATATATAAATAGCACCTGTAACAGCGCTAGAGTCTATGTATAAAAATCTATTGAAGGTACACTTAAAAGCAGCTGTTAGTAATCCACACTCAGGTAAGTATGGTGATTAATAAGATAAATGGAGAAAAGTGTGGACACAAGTGCACTGTTCACAGCGCTAAATGATAGGTGTACCAGTATACTTTAATTGTGAAAAACAGGATGTACTGAATAAAGAGAAACAATGGGTTGTAAAATTAGTAACAATTTATTATTTAAAGTCTAAAATAAATAAATAAAATATTGTAACAAATCACAATGCAGTATAAGCATAAATTCTAAAAGATATGGTATAGTGAACATATATCACCTTATCAGAAATTGCGCATGTGTTACCACAAGGAAAATACTAATATTATTATGGCATACATGAGATGGTTGTGGCTATATGGTAGTTGCAACTACTAAAACTAAAAACTGAAAAATGAAAAATAAATATAAATGAATGAAAAAATATAGTAATCACAATTGATGTTCGGAATGAAAATACTCAGAGTATGATGTCCGAGATAACGTCTATGACCATATTATTAGAAAAATATGAAAAATATATTAAAAAGATGAGAGGTCTCACATGGATTGATGCACCATATGCAGATCCTAAAGTGATGTATACGGAATGCAGTTCAAAAGATATGAACACAGGTCGGCTATGATGTAAAAGCTCGTCCTGAAGTTGATAGTTAGGAATGATCCAAGAGCTGAATGAAGACAGTAGGAGCCCGTAGCAGAGTCCCAGAGCCGGTGCGAAGGAATAGAAACCGAAGCCCCCCTCCACGGGTAGTGACGGTAAGTATGACTTGTCCTGGCTGAAATGCTGTGTCCTCGAATTGAAATGTGAATCCAAGTGGTATTGAGGATGTCTGGTCAATAGCCTGTTGAATCCACTTTGCGATTTTGAGTTCCAGGTCTGAATTGTAGAGAAAAGTTGAATTGTGAGAAAAATAAAGCCCACCTGGCTTAGCGAGGGTTGAGACAACGGGCAGTCTGAAGATACAATACATTTTTGTGATCGGTCAGAATAGTAAAGGGATGGACCGCTCATTCCACAGGTATCGCCACTCTTCTAGTGCTAGCTTCATAGCTAAGAGTTCTTTCTCTCCAATTCCATAATTTTTCTCGGCAGGCTGGAATTTTCGAGAGAAGAATGCACACGGATGGATCTGTCCTTCAGAAAAGCGTTGTGATAATATGACCCCAACTCCCTCAGAGGAAGCATCAACCTCTACGAGAAATGGTAACGAGAGGTCCGGTTGACGAAGAACAGGAGCCTTGGAGAAGGCTTCTTTGATTTGGAGAAAAGCTGTGGTACTCTCAGAAGGCCATTTGGAGGGGTTGGCCCCTTTTTTAGTCAAAGATGTGATGGGCACCATAATAGTGGAATATCCTCGGATGAATCTTCGATAGAAGTTGCCAAATCCGATAAAGCGTTGGACACCCCTGGTGGTAGTTTGCTGTGGCCAATCCAAGACTGCTTGAACTTTGGCAGGATCCATACGGATTTCAGTTACGGAAAGGATGAAACACAAGAATGCAACCTCACTTGCTTCAACGATACACTTTTCCAGTTTGCCATACAGATGATGATGACGAAGCTGGGACAGGACCTCTCTAACCTGAACACAATGCTCCTCCAGGGTTCGAGAGAAAACGAGTATGTCATCCAAGTATACCACGACATTAACAAAACTTTGAAAAATTGCTGGTCCAAAGGGCATTACCAGGTACTCATAGTGCCCGTCCCGGGTGTTAAATGCAGTCTTCCACTCATCCCCTGAGCGAATTCTATTGAGGTTGTACGCCCCCCGAAGATCTAACTTGGTGAATATTTCTGGAACAAGAGGTAGAGGGTACCGATTTTTGACAGTGATGTTATTGAGACCTCGGTAGTCTATACAAGGGCGAAGACCCCCATCCTTCTTTTTAACGAAAAAGAATCCGACTCCAGCAGGGGAAGTGGAAGGACGAATGAATCCGCGTTGAAGATTTCCGGAGATATAGTCCGACATGGCTTTAGTCTCTGGGATTGAGAGAGGATAAGTTAGACCGCGTGGAGGAGTAGAACCAGGAGTTAAATCAATAGGACAATCCCACGGATGGTGGGGTGGCAGTTTCTCAGCGGCCTTAGGGGATAAAACATCAGCGAAGTCTTTGCATGGACTAGGAAGCTTGATGTCCTCGGATTTTTTAGTTAGTCTCTGAGGAATCATTTTGGAGAGACAGCCCTGGAAACAAGCTTAACCCCAGCTAATAATTTGAGATGTGACCCAGTCCACATGTGGATTGTGGGCTTGGAGCCAGGGTAGTCCTAGAATGAGAGAGGGGGTAGCTTCAGCAAGCACAAGGACGGATGGTGGGGTGGCAGTTTGTCAGCGGCCTTAGGGGATAAAACATCAGCAAAGTCTTGGCATGGACTAGGAAGCTTGATGTCCTCAGATTTTTTAGTTAGTCTCTGAGGAATCACTTTGGAGAGACAGCCCTGGAAACAAGCGGAACCCCAGCTAATAATTTGAGATGTGACCCAGTCCACATGTGGATTTTGGGCTTGGAGCCAGGGTAGTCCTAGAATGAGAGAGGGGGTAGCTTCAGCAAGCACAAGGAATTGAATGGTTTCGGAATGAAGAACACCAATATGGATAGCGAGTGGTAGGGTCCAATGAGATATAGATCCTTCGGGTATACGATTGCCATCTACTGCAGTGAGGTATGTGGGAGCAGGAAGAGGTTCGATGGGAATTTGGAGTTCCTCCACGATGCAGGCAGTGATGAAGTTCTCGGCAGCCTCAGAGTCTAACAGAGCGAGGAATTCATACTGTTGATTTTTCAAAGACAGGGTTAAGGGAATTAGACAGTCCCCATGGTTTGAGGAGCCAACAGGAACTCCTGGGTTGACCACCTCGGAATCAATCAGGAGCGGGCGTTTCCTGGGCGCTTGGCGCACTGTAACCGAGTGTGACCAGGTTCACCGCAATAAAAACAAAGGTTGTCCTTAATTCTCCGCTGTCTCTCCTGAGGGGAAAGGCGGGATCCACCGAGTTGCATGGGTTCCTCGGCAGACAGCACCGGGGATCTTGGACGGAGAGAAACTGTCGCTTTAGGGCAAGTCGTTCTTTTCCGCTCGGAACGACTCTCCTGTTGTCGGATGTCAATTCGGATACAAGTGGTGATCAGGGAATCCAGAGTGGTGGGCATGACACAGGACAATAACCCATCCTTAATCCGATCAGTCCTTCTTGATATATAGACATTAAAGCCTCCTCATTCAAGGAAAGTTCGGAAGACAAAGTGCGAAATTGTATTGTATAATCCCCAACAGACAGATCCTTCTGACGGAGACGTAGGATATCTGAAACGGCAGAAGCTGTATGTCCAGGTTCATCAAAAATAGTCAGAAAAGTTTTTAAAAAGTCAGCTAGAGAAGACAGGATTGGGCTAGATTTCTCCAACATGGGTGAAACCCATGCCAGGGCTTTTCCAGATAAAAGAGAGATGATATAGGCGATTTTCACCCGCTCAGTCAGGAAACTATCTGGTTGAAGCTCAAAGAGGAGTTTGCATTGATTCAAAAACCCACGACATAGAGCAGGATCTCCAGTAAACTTGGCCGGGGTAGACAAAGGAATCCTGGTCCCACCAAGTACCATGGCGGATACTGGAACCAATCCTTGGCTTTGAGCCATCATAACTTGTTGGAAAGCTCCCATCTGGTTGGTCATCTGTTGAAGACAGGACATTACTTGTGACATGGCAGCCTCCTGCATCTGGATTCTCTTCTGAATATTAAATTCGGAGGAAGCCTCCTGAGGATTCTGCCTGGTCTGATCCATATGGCCAGAACTTACTATCACAGCCTTGGAAACGTTTGGACTGGTCACGGGTCCTAGAGGGGGTGTACCCGAAGCGCCGAAGATGAAACTAGGAGGTCTCAAGTAATGTCTATGCATAAAGATCAGTTTGGATAGGATTAGCTCCCTTGGAGTGGGTCAGCAGAACTAGGTATGGCGGGCTGGATTGGATTCAGCAGGCTGGATTCAGCTGGCTGGAGTGGATTCAGCTGGCTAGACTGGATTCAGCTGGCTGGACTGGATTCAGATGGCTGGACTGGATTCAGCTGGCTGGAGTGGATTCAGCTGGCTGGACTGGACTCAAGCTGGAGATATCAATAGATATCAATAGAACCAGGCTCCTTGAGTGACTAAGAAGTTCTGGCACTGAAGGATCAGTGCCTGGTGTTTAAATACCTCGCTCTTGCTCCTGATTGGCCCGCCTTGGAACGTGCTCCCCTGGCCTGCTTCTGGATTGGCCGAGGGGAGTCACGTGATGCGTCGGAAGATGGCGGCGCCCAGCACCCACAAGGACGCCGGAGGACCCTGTAGTACAGCGGTAACGGACCGGAAAAGCAGCCGCCAGATGTCCCCGGGTTTGGTCGTGACACACGCAAGCTGAAAATATGCATTTTGGGCAGAGGGAAGCATTTAAATTGTACAGTATGGGCTGGGTTAGTCACTTACGTACAACAAGGCGATACTTACGACCAAAGATACGCAAGGAAAAGTTAAGGTATGGTTCTGAACACGTAAGTCACCTAAGTTACGTGTGTGAGAGGAGTGCCAGGGGGAGTGCATTGAGCTTAGTAGTGCGTAACTCTGGCATGCTTGCGTACGTAAAATAACCTTAAGTCTGGATCAGACCCATGGTCGGTTGGTTCTTTGAATCGATTCCCCGGTGTTTTCTATGGTGTCACCTAATATTATTTTGCAAACACCCCCTACCCTAGTCATGCTTTTCCAGACTTTAAACTAGTATTGTGGAATGTATCTGGCCTGAACTCTGCTACTCTGCCTGTTAAATGAACTAGAGTTTTATGCCATTTGAAATCCCACTGCCCAGACGGGGTTATGCTCCAGGAGACTCATTGGTTAGACGACCCTTCCTTCACTCTTCGTAGAAACTGGATTGGAGATCTTATCTGAGCTACTTTTACCCAGCGAAAAAGAGGAAAAGCTACTCTTTTAAGCAGAAATCTATATTATAATATTCTTTCTGAAATTATTAACCCAGAGGGCCCTTATATTTTTCTCTCTTTGACTATCCAGGGGGAACCGTTTACTCTCCTCAATATTTAATCTCCAAATTTTCCAAATCAAAAATTTTTCCACTCCATTTCAAATTTATTCATGAAACATAACACCCCTAATTTGATTATAGGAGGTAATTTTAATACACTTCTTAATGACTCCCCAGATAGCTCTTCTGTATTGCGGTTACATGCCATCAATCTGGCCATAAAGGCATGTAAGGGTTAAAGTTTTCTACCTCCCTTCCTAATCAGCTGGGAGGTGTGTGCAGACTCAAAAGCTGATTGGGACAAGTGCCTGTTAAATATCCTGCATTGTGAGACATACATTGCTGGTTATAGTGTCTGCTACTCTGCCTGTCTTGCTGTCTCAGTTTTGTGCTCTGCCAGTTCTAGTCAGTTTGATTCCTGAGTGCCCTCCTAATGTTTACCCCTTCTTCTCTAGTGTTCCTTCCTGCCTTCCTTTTGCCCTCCTGCTGATTGCCATATTACTTCTCTTGTGTTTGCTCCTGTGTTCCAGCTCCCCGACTTCCTTTGTGTTCTGTGAGTGTATGCCACATGTCTCTGTGAGCGTGTGTCTTAGTTTGTCCACTGTCCTTTGCAGTGTTTGTCTGTCTTCTCATTGAGTCCCCTGTCTTGTCCAGTCCTTTTACAGGCATGCATAGGAGTCTCTACTGGGGGCAACATCCTGCTGTTTGTCCTGCAGCCAAGTCTAACCTCACCATTAGAGGCTCTACAGGCCCCAGTGAGGCTACGCACCATGGTGAGTGTTTTCCTAACAATTGCCTGCTGTGTACATGTTTGTACTCTCCTCATTCTGTGTGAATCTTAATTTGATTGACCCTTGGAGATTAAGGAATTTTCCAGTACTGATTACTTTTTAATTTCGGATGCACTGTTTTCTACAATTGAGAGTTCAACTATAACCAATATTGTCATTTCATATCATGCTTCTATTATGCTGAGTCAACAAGATATGTTAAATGCCTCTATTACAGAAGCTGAAGTAGAATTAGCAACAAAAATTAATTCTCCTAAATCCATGGGTACAGATGGTTTCAATGGAGATTATTAAAAGATTATATAGTTCCTGCTCTGGGTTATTTATTTTGTAATATTCACCAAGGAACTATTCCCTATCCAAATTTTAACAAAGTCCAGATCTTATCCCATCGTATTGTCCCATCACGCTTTTAAAACAAGATTTGAAATTACTTAAAAATATTCACACCACCATATTTTCCCAATATTTGCTACTGCGCATGCGTAGTAACTTTTTTACGTAATCTATGTATCGTTTCGTTATGTAGATTATGTATATGCGGTCTTTAAGACTGCATATACACAATCTACGTAATGAAACAATACGTAGATTACGTAAAAATGGTATTACACATGCGCAGTAGCAAATTTCGGTAAAATACGGACGTATATGCAATACGTCAGGTGGTGTTAATCCGGGCCATAATCTCTATTCCATTCAGATCCCTTGTGTCCTGTCTTTTGACCTTCCATCAAATAGGTTTTATCTATGGTCGATTTTCTGTTAAAGGTATTAGAACTGTGCTGGCAGCTATAAATAACCCTTACAACATTAGAAATACACAAAATATGCTTCTCAGTTTAGATGCCGAGAAAGCATTTAATAAAATTACTTGGTTCCATCTCTGTCAAATTTTTTCTATTAAAGATTTCAGTACCACTTTTATAAATTTATTTCAATATCTTTTTACAAGGATCCTAAAACATATCTTATGGTTAATGATTTAAAACGACCCACTATAGAAATGACATGGAGTACCAGGCAATGGCTGTCCCCTTTCATACCTCCTGTTCATTTGGCTCTAGACCCCTTACTCTGCATCTTACAAAAGTGGGCAGCTTTTAAATGTATCCAGATCGGATCTAAAATGATTAAAATATCTGCATTTACAGATCTGCTTTTGTATCTAAATAATCCGAAACAAGCTCTCCCTCAAAGTATTGACAAAATTCAATTATTTGGGTTAATTTTTGGCTTTACTATAAACTTCTCAAAAATTGGTTGTCTTATACTTAGGTCCCATCATTAAGCCAACTTGGGCATTAACCCTTTATTCAATGGGTGAAAACTTTTATTCTGTATTTTTTACCTAAAAAGCCATATAATATTTATTTTTTAAGTATTACCCCTATCATTAAAAAAAAAAGAATTAGAATTAAAATGGTAACATATGCAGTTATCTTACTTAGGAAGGGCTAATATCAAAAATATGATATCTTTTACTAAAATACTATACTCTCTGCAGGTTTTACCCCTATCCTTTCCACTACTGATGAACATTCCATTAATTGGGAATTTCACCTCTTCATCTAAAGAAAAATCTAAACTAAGCTTAAAAACATTGCAACGTTCCAAATGATTTACTGTACTTTATAATCAAGCAGCATTCTGTAGATATATTAAGGATTGCCTCAATAAACAACATAACCATGCAGACAGCTCTTTGGAACAGTAATTTGTTCCTAATATGGATCTTATTTGTTTCTTCCATCTTTAAAAAAGCAGATATTACTCCTGATCAATTGATTCCTTTATTTATGTCTACTTGGTATGATTGGAATCAAATCAGATGAAAATGGAAAATTAACTCCAGACATTCCTTATTTCTTCCCCTCCTTGATAACAATGATCTACCAACAGATTTTACCTCCTAATATTCTCTATGCTGGTCAGGGGCGGCCCTAGGCGAAAATTTTTAAGGGTGCCCCATCAAACAATATCACATTAAAATAAAATAATTTTTAGTTTACACAGTCTACAATAGCAAAAATCACAACAAAATGTATGTGTAGTGTGTGCTATTCAGTTAAATAAATTGCTCATTCCCCATCCTGTGCCTCCAACCCAACCCATTAGAATTAAAATGGTAACATATGCAGTTATCTTACTTAGGAAGGGCTAATATCAAAAATATGATATCTTTTACTAAAATACTATACTCTCTGCAGGTTTTACCCCTATCCTTTCCACTACTGATGAACATTCCATTAATTGGGAATTTCACCTCTTCATCTAAAGAAAAATCTAAACTAAGCTTAAAAACATTGCAACGTTCCAAATGATTTACTGTACTTTATAATCAAGCAGCATTCTGTAGATATATTAAGGATTGCCTCAATAAACAACATAACCATGCAGACAGCTCTTTGGAACAGTAATTTGTTCCTAATATGGATCTTATTTGTTTCTTCCATCTTTAAAAAAGCAGATATTACTCCTGATCAATTGATTCCTTTATTTATGTCTACTTGAAGTAAAGGCCTTGCGGGGCTGCAGAAGCCAGTACAGTGCTGCCAGGGTGATGAACCCAGCGACACTGTACTGGCTGCTGCAGCCCCATGCAGGGCCTTTACTTCACATGTGCAAGCGTGGCAGGTGATGGTCCGGACAGAGTAAGCGTGGGGCCCCTGACCAGCTGGGTCATATGCGGCCGCCATATGCACAAACGTCCTTAAATTACCGATAATAGCTACTGCGCATGCATAGTATCTATTTTACGTAATCTTCGTATCATTTCATTACATAGATTGCATATGTTTAAGACCGCATATATGCAATCTACGTAAAGAAACATACGTAGATTATGTAAAATAGTGACTACGCATGTGCAGTAGCTATTATTGGTAATTTACGGACTTATGTGCAATACGTCCGGTGCTGTGAATCCGGCCCGATTTGTTCCTCAAAGCTCAACATTATACACCTAACTGTATAATTGCATTTACACCAGAAGATTGGTTAAATGAGTTGGATTCTGTATTCAGAAGTAGCAGCGCTTCAGATAATTCTATATCAGCTATCCTAAATCTCAAACTAAATTGAGGGTAAATAGGGACTAGGGTCAGTATAGTTTAAAAAAAACAGCTGGGCAGACTGGATGGGCCTTGTGGCTCTTATCACTTTCTATGTTTCTATGTAAGTCATGCCCCTCTATGAACACTTATGGAACTCTTTATATCCTTTCATAAAAATATGCATGGATCTTCTGTACGTTGTTATTTGTAAATCAAGGCCTATATATAGATTCTTTAATACCGACATATAGAGAAATAATATATAGAATATTTTATAGGGAGTATCTTTCTCTATCACAATATTCCATTATTGGGAAGTCATCATCTAGCGCTTGCCTTAAATGTTCTGCTACTTTGTATCATTGTTTATGGGATTGTCATTCTATTAAAAAATGTGGGAGTTTTCTTTTACTCGTCTACTACCCCTTTTCCCATTGACACCTGAATGGGCCATTTTTGGAATGCTACCAATAAGTCTGATATTATAAAAAGGAGAAAAAAATATGTCCTTAATCTTATCGACATTAGGTAAAAAGTGTATATTGCAACAATGGATTCATCCCTCTCCACATTCCCTATCCTTATTTGTGGAAAATATGGTTTTCTTTTTTCGCATGGACTGGTTGGCTAAAGAGCAAAAAAAATTGATTCTTTCTTTTCCACATGGGAAAAATGTATGAAATAGTCTTTTAAACACAACTAAAAATCAAATTAAAACATGTTGTCAATCTACAGTATGACACGAAACAAAACTGTTGACAAATGATCGACCAGTAATACTAACTTGGGGCCGGATCCAGAACTACGTCCGTCTTCCATAGACGGACGTAGTTCAATAAACAGTAGCTACTGCGCATGCGTAGTAGCTATTGTACGTAATCTGCGTATCCTTTTTATACGGATGTTGCGTATATGTGCTCTAAAAGACTCTGAGTCTCACTTCAGATTATAATAATTTAATATCCTTACCCTTTATCTTTCATTCCCCCTTTTGTTTTTGTTCTTTCTTTCTTCACATTTTTTTTTTAATTATTATTGTATACCAGTGTTCAAAATCAAACACGCGCTATCATATTATACTTTACACCATGTGGATATGTTGGTTTATTTTGTTGTACAGTGTGTATCTAGGCTGGAAAAATTGTTACCATGGAATATATAACACAAATGTAATGCTTTTAAAATGCTTTATTTACTGAAAGATACATCTTTGTCATTGATATCATATTATAATGCCACAATTATCATCTTATCATAAAACGTGGTCTGGACTCATGTACTATGCACATGTATATTTTTATATATAACATATACATTACCGGTCTATTACCAACATAGCATTGATATCAGGGTACACCAGCACCTTTCCAGTACACCTGTTCCCAATTACAATCCTAACAGGGACTAATGCTTTCTAACAATCAGGGCCTAGTGCTCTCTACAACTATCTAAGGGCCTCATGCACTCCAGCAACTGACCCAGGGCCTAGCACCCATTAACCTACTACGGTCTTATTGCCTTTTGCTATCAGGGCCTGGAACCCACCACACTAAGGGCCTAATGGTAAAAGGGGCATTAGGCCCTTGTAGCTAAAAGGAGCATTCCCCTTTTACCTACAAGGGCCTTTTTGCTTATTTATAGAGGGGCACATGTGGCGTGATTTATTTTTTTCTTTTGATTTTTGGGGGGGCATGTGGAGGATTTCTTATTTCTCATTGTATGTTTTTTTTAGAACATATTGGCATGTGTAGCGATTTGGGCCAGGGCATGCTGGCGATAGTAGTTCTACAAGCGCTAGCATGCCTTGTTGTTCATGGGCATGCTTGTGCCTGTAGTTCTACTAGCGGCAGTATGCCCTGTCGGCCGGGAATTTATTTATTTATTTTTTAAACATAGGTTGCGACGGCGGGGCAGGTGGGGGAAGAGGTTAATTTTTAACTAAACAGGGCTTTTTATTTTATTTTTTTACCTTTGAGATGGTGGAATCGTAGGACTTTTTCCGCATCCAGCGGACTGGTGTGCATGGAGTATTTAAATGAGAAAAGCGGAGCTTTTCTCATTTAAATATCCTGGCACACCCCTTTTTGCAGGCGGAATCGGATGCTGGCGGATACCATAAACTCCACCAGCGATACAACTTCCTTGCGCCTTTTGCGCATGCGCAGTTGCACTAAATAGCTTTGCATCCGTGTGAATTTCACACGGATGCGTAGCTCTGAATCTGGTCCCCTGTCTGGAAAACCAGTCCTAGCGCTGCTTACGATTGGTATTAATTGTCTTCTGTTTATAAATATACGGTAAGTTCAGAGCTGAATAAATAGAAAGCATAGGCAGGTAACATACCTAGGACCAATTGCCTTAAGGCAAGCACATATTGATCAAGCCACATGACAGAAAGTGACCTTGCTTTAAAAACCTTATATTGGTTATATTTTAGAGCAAATGACAACTTTACCTCTTTAGACATTATTGAATGGCAGAGACTCAGGCCTTACACTAAGATTTAGTCGCATCCAAAAGACAGGAAAATGGGTGTAATTTTTCCATTTCTAGAACCTTTACACAATGAGGATCATATATCATCTATGCTGGTTCCATTAGTTCAGGACTGCAAAAGTAATAAAGAGATGTTCCTGAAACCAGTTAAATCAACATACAGAAAAACAAACCTTGCCGCCTAGTTAGATTATCACAAATCAATGGGGTCATATAAAATTGATGCGCTGTCAGAAGGTTAATAAAGATCAGGGACAAAACAATGAGTCCATCTGTAGGCAAAATAGGGACAAAACAATGAGTCCATCTGTAGGTAAAATAATAAAATCCTCTAGAAATTGTAGAAATCAATATTTCTGTCAGACATAGGTCTAATGGAATTTCATAAAGTGGGATATAACATCCTTAAAATAGCTCTCTCTATATATGTGCTAATGCATTCAAGTCGAGTCACATAATTATATGCTTACAGTACCAAGAATTGAAATGTGAACTGCAACTATACAAAATAAAGAAATAATGCAATGAACCCAAGGAAAAACATCAAGGGCCGTATTCAGAGATCCGATCCGCAGCGAGGAAACACCCACCAACAACCCCGACACTCCCCTCTCTCGGACGTGCTGTCAGGGACTTACGAGTCCCTAGAACACTCTGGTCTTTCCGTGTGTACTTATGTGCTTATATGTGCTCCGTCCATGCGATTCTTTATAACCACGCCTCCATGCGATCATTTAAATGCCTCCCCCCACCCACTTTTATGTAAATCTTCCCGTATGTCGGATTTTCGTGCGTATGTCCCCAAGCGCGATTCACATGTACGTCCGTTAGGCACTTACGTGTGTATAGTCTACTAAACAGTACGTAAATAAAGTTACTACACGTGCGCAGTTGATCTGATCCTAAAAATACGCACACAACTCCACTCGAAAACGGATTTCTGAATACATACGGCCCTATATTCCTGATAACTTATATATACTATAGTGGAGCTATCCTATGGCATTTCCATGAAGTGGTCTCTAGGTCTTCACCTTTATAAATGAACGCCATGCTCATCTTGTATTTTATTCATTTGATTTTTGCTGTGTAATATATTACAGTTTACTTTATAATATAGTTTATTTTAAAGTTTATTGTGGTTAGAAAGAATTCACTTTCCTTAGTCTCCATACCTTCTCATGTCAGGCTGCTTACAGATAGTTTAAGCAGAAATGGCACAATTGAACATCAGATTAGCAACTTTTTTTAAAGTAAGTATTGTGATTTAAGGACTGGACAGAGTTTGAGAATGGATCCGCTATAGGGCTTATACAGAGTTACGTGTCTTAGCAGAAACACGCAACTCTGTATAGCTCATAGCAAAAACAGGCAGTCTGAACCGTACAAGAGTGCTCCCACACTGGCAGAGGGTATAACTAAAACCCAGTGACAGCAGAACTGTCATTAGTGGCGGAATGTCCTGGAAGCAGGACAGGACATAAGTCAGTGTCAGAACAAGGAATTTTTTTTGCAAAGACAATTCCACCAGATCAAAAGCTTACTAGATGGAATGCATTACAGATGAAGATCCCATCAATGCAGATATGATTTTAATATTTTTTACTGCATTCACTGTATGGATATTTTTTTATGTCATGGCTGGCATTGTATTTTATTACAAAACTATTTACAAGTGGAAAGTTACTCCTGGGCAAAACCATATTGAATTACAGGGTGGGTCAAACTGACCTTTGCATGAAGAGAGAATACTTTGCTTTTGCTTATTGCACATATACTGACCAGATTTACTTTTAATTAGAGATGTGCAGGTTTGTTTTTTTTAAAAACCAAGCCTGCACGTACTTACCATATCCCAGTACCAAGCCGAGACGGCTCAGTATTATCCCACTCCCTCGGACGTGACGATGATGCAAACCGTCATCATCACGTTCTTGGATCTTGCTGGACTGCTGGCATAAAAGAGCAGGTCCCGGGAGAGCCCCTTGCCATTTCACAGAGTGCAGACTGCTGGAGTGTCATTGAGGGCACTAAGTGGCAGTATCAGGGGACTTGGTGTCAGTGTTAGGGGACTTAGTGTCTGTGCACTTAGTGTCAGTGAAGGTTGACTTAGATAAATAAATAAATAAATAAAATAAAGTAAAAAATAAAAATAAAAAAACACATAAAATGTTATGTGCAGAAAGAAAAATAACTTAAATGTGTGTAAATTAATACCCTTTGCCTCTTCACATAAAGCAATATTTATTTTCCTCTGCAGTTTGGAAATAAATATGCAAGCTCATCCTATACCCCCCCCCCACACAACCAC
>WWET01000931.1:117034-131644 GCA_011038615.1 Limnodynastes dumerilii
ATTTACTTACCTCATCTCTCCTCTGCGGCGCACGCTCCCTCCTCCTCGGCATCCGGCAGTCCGACGGCGCTGCACCACATGTGATGATGTTACATGTCGTGACATCATCACCCAGAGTGCCGCGGGCCCGGACCTTCATAACGGTAATGCAGAGGTCTGAACAGCAAGGCATTCAGACCTCTGCCAACAACGATCTTTTACTAGTGTCCTGGGCAGGACAGAGAGGAGGCCTGGGGCTATCCCGGCCCCCCTCTCTGTCCAGGCCTGAGACACTAGGCCCAGCTGTCCCCCCCTGATGGCGGCCCTGCCATTTGCATTATTAGTTACTGTATGTAATTTTTGGCTTTGCACCTACTCCCCTAATGGGGATATGTATACTGTCTCATTATGTCATCAATCCATCTGATATTACATTTTGTAACCTCTATCTTAAGGCCTTTTCTCAGTTGCTTTATGCCTGCACCCCCTTCTTCTACATTGTCTCACCTGGCCATCCTGGACTAGATCCAGACCTAATACTGGGCCTGATTCAGACTTAAGAATTTGCTTAAAATAAGAGAGGAAAGTCACTCCTGGGCTAAACCATGCTGATTGCAGGGGAGTCATATTTCATCTGTTGCAAACAGTATAAGTCTAAATAACAGTCTAAAAGTAAGGCTGGTCAGTGTCTGTGTGCAGTAAACAATTTAACAATATAATGCAAAGAATAACATTTACTTGACTCCCTCTGAAATTAGCATGGTTTAGCCCAGGAGTGACTTTCCTCTCATTTTAAGCAAATTTTTAAGTCTGAATCTGGCACAATGGGGTAGATCCAGAGCTACGTTTGGCGTACGTTTATTCGCGTAGCGTATTTTCGTGCGCGTAAATTCGTTACACTCCCCTCGGCACAAACCTTGAACGTATGTATTTTGTCAAGATACGCTTTCCAAACCCTACCTTAACTTTTTCAAACGTAACCACAGTCATACGCACACGTACGTATGGGCTGAACGAATTTACACAGCTAAGCACGCCCATACTGTACACTTTAAATACAAACCCCCGCCTACTTCACGTATTTCAGACGTATTTTGGTCACACGTAAATTTGGCACGCCCACACGTAAGTATTTACGTGACACATACGTGAATGGCCCATACGTTCACAATTACGCTACGTTACGGAGCGTATTTTCAATGGTGCGCATGCGCAGTACTTACCAAAGGGCGAATTTACGTATCTGCCACGCGTAAATTCGCTCCGAGGCGTAGTTCTGGATCAGGCCCAATGTATTTATAAGCAGTGATCAGTACTCATAGACTGAGTGCCAAGCACTGTCTTCAGATGCCAGTCTCTGACAACTTAAATTTCTGTGGTGCATGCTGGGCCGCTGCCATTGGACTCCTTCTTGTCCAGGCCCTGTAACAGCCGCATCCACTGCTTCCATGGTAGTTATGTGTCTTTCGAAAGGCCTACAGTTCCCAGCATGCTTTAGGATTTGAGAGAAAATGAGATGAACAGGAAGGTGGATGGGGGTGATGCCCTAGCAACGGCAGCTTGGTGACAGTTGGAGCAACTGACGCAAGGCTGGGTGACAAGAAGTAGATCTAGGAGAGTTGTTCTGTGAGAGGAGTCTGAGATATTTGGAAGAGATAAGAGACTACAGAGCTAATAGGACATCATTTCCACAACATCTTCCTTTTGTTGGTTCATCATTCTCCTGGAGGAGCCCCCAACGTCTCTATGCTGAACAGTACTGTTATTTTAGTTAGTGGAATAAGACCTTACTAATAGACTTTATAGTTTACAGTAAGTATCTATATAGTTAGAATCTACATTATATACTTGTTTTATTATTGCAAAATGCTTATTGTGCTATTTGTTTAATACTGATAATTTGTTTACTTGACTGCTATTGAAAACTAAGATCAACCATTACTTTGCTACTCTTTTAGCCAGGACAAGCCATAGAGTCCTCAAGCTTGCTAATTAAAAATAAAATGCGCGATTTGCTGACTTAAGCACAGACATACGCACAAAGAGTTATGGTCACTCTATGGTCATGGAAGTGCTCAAAAGAACGACGGGTGTGTCATGGGATTGCCTTGCCACTCAAGTGCGTCTTTGTATATATAATAATTCTTATGATGGGAATGCACTGTGATCATTGAAATATATATTTTATATCAAACATCATTAGTGAGACATGTTATTGGAATGGAAATGGTTAAAGCTGTGATGTCACAATGATAACTGTTAACATCAGTGCTAGGCTGTCTCTGTCTCACAGACACTCAGGCCACAGACAGGAAAGGACACACAGGAGGTAAGTATCTCATCAAAGAAATCAGTGCCTAACTTGGATGTGTCTGAAGACTTGGAGCTTGACCACCCCCCAAAAAATGACCTTGAGCTTGTTTACTTTATTAATGGAGGTTCTAGCAGGAAATCGCTGTGATAGTGATATCGTAGCCATTCGGGAAATTCAGTCCTTCTTAAAAGGGGATGATCGTCCTCTGTTAGTAAATTGCGCAGCTTTGCACAGGAATGGGAAACAGCTAAAGTTATTTTAGCTATCAATATGGGATAATGTGTGTCTGTCTGTGTTTGTCTTTTATGTTCACTTTTTTCTAAATTTTAACTCTGCTTCGCCTCTTAATGCCAGGAGGGAATGGCGGTCCTACCAGCCATGGGTCCCCAGAGGTTTCCTCCACTGGGGGTTTTCCTCTCCTGAGTGCTGAAGGATGACTCTTCGTGAGTCTAAAGGCTTTCACCACCTTGATCCTCATATAGGACAAGTTTCTTAAAGAATTATTAGATTATATTTGAAAATTATTAATGTAATTTAAAATTATTTGCAGAGTAAAAAAAGAAAAAAAATTTCTTATGTAAAAATCCTTTAATAAATATTTACTCTTAGAATATATTTTGCTTGTTTTGTCTTTGTTTTATTGAAGAATTGAAGGTGATGAGGCATCAGTGAAGTCTCGCAACGTCAATAAGACCTGAATTAGTAAAGGAATAATGGGATTCATGGATGTTAAGGATAAAGGATGGATGTTTAGGAGGTATGAGAAGAGAATACTAATAATAAAATAATAAAAATTAGGGGTGTATATTTAGAAATTAAACAAACGGATAATTGCATCTCAGGGATATGTTCCCAAGAATTGGTTTGGAATTAGTTTTTAGTTTTAGTTCTTTAAACACACATATAAACAGAATGCATCTAGATAAGAAATAGAGCTGAGTTTTAAAGCCATGATATTGTCTGTACCTCCAAATTTTATTTATTATTTTTCAGTGGAAACCCTTAAAATAAATATAATATTATGTGGGGGTTAAGACCCCTCTTATCAAAGAGAAAAACTGGGAGAATTCATCTACAGAGTTGCCCTTACACAGCTGCCTATATCTTTTAATGACTGGAGCCTTCATGGACATGTTCCTTAAGCAATACAGACATGATATACCATAAAATCCTATGGTTAGCTACAGTTTCAACTTTATCATGGAGTGAGGTTGCTATCACTTAAAACATGGTTTTGTTGCTAATTCCCAGATTTGTTTGTTTGATTACTGGAGATTAATCTGAGCCATGCACAGAAAATGCACAGAAACGTTTTACAGTTTTTGCCTCTATTGCTTCGGAAACACATCCATTAAGGCTCCAGCCCTAATGTCAATTTCTTTGCCTTTTGGAGTTTGAGTGGTAAAGTTTCAAAGGTCTATGATTTTGTGTAGAAAGTAGGAAACCTTAATCAGACATGTTACTCTGCAAGGCTTTCTGTCTATGGAATTATTCCTATAGCTACAGATATAAAGGGAGAGGCAGTATTACTGTTTGTAACATTAGTGACTGAGATCCCTCCAGGGACTATATACAATACACAGAGACTACTTATACAATACAGACAGCATACCAGTGACCGCTCACCATAGGCGGCCCATGGCATAGACAGTATAGGCGGCCACCCCTAGGGGGCCCGCGCCTATTCCGGACCGTCACCCGCCAGGCTTGCATGTGTGATCCTGATCTCCTGAAGCAAACAGTGCACCTGTGGATGAGGTCCTGTCTGTTCCAGGACACTGGTAACGTTGAATAAATAAAAAAGGTTAATACCCTACAGGATGCCCCCTTCTCTTCATTCCTTTTTTAGATTACAGAGCTTGGGATCGGAACCAGCACGAAACTAAGGGGAAGACGCGGTCCTGGTGGGATCTAGTGTGGACTTTTTATTACTCCTGATGGAGACATCTGCGACCTGAACTCATTAAGACTATTACCCTATATTAGGACTGAGCGAGCACACCTGCTTTGTGGTTATATATATATATATATATATAATTAGAAAAGGGGGAGCTTCATAGTACTTAAATCTTTTATTAAGAAGAAAAACATAAATATATCTAAGTACCGGAGTAAAATCTTGAAACTTTGCATAAAACAAAACAGCAATCGATCCTCAGCAGTGTCAAATCTTTTTAAATATGCTGCCAGCGTCCCGGAACAGACAGTCATCTGAGGCAAAGATCCACGATGTGGTTCAGGACCAATTGTGCTGGGCCTGATCCAGACTTAAAGTTGTTTTAAGTACAAAAGTCCTCGAGTTACACACCCTGGAACTCCTCTCGCATGCACGTAACTTAGCTGACTTACATGTTCAGAACCCTACCTTAACTTTGCCTTGCGTATCTCTGGTCATACGTAATGCCTTGTCATACATAAGTGCCTAACCCAGCCCATGCTGTACAATATAAATGCCTCCCTCCTCCCTGCGTATTTTCAGCTTGCGTGGGGATGTCACACTATGTCATATGGAGTTACATACAAATTATGTACAATCAGAGTTACGATGTGTAACATGTGCCGTACGCATGCGCAATGTGCTCCCACAGCCAGATTTACGCATGCCCAAGAAATCACATGTACATAAGTATTCACAGCCTTTGCTCAATACTTTGTCAATGCACCTTTGGCAGCAATTACAGCCTGAAGTCTTTTGAATATGATGCCACAAGCTTCGCAAACCTATCTTTGGGCAGTTTCTCCCATTCCTCTTTGCAGCACCTCTGAAGCTCCATCAGGTTGAATGGGAAACGTTGGTGCACAGCCATTTTCAGATCTCTCCAGAGATGTTCAATCGGATTCAAGTCTGGGCTCTGGCTGGGCCACTCAAGGACATTCACAGAGTTGTCCTGAAGCCACTCCTTTGATATCTTGACTGTGTGCTTAGGGTCGTTGTCCTACTGAAAGATGAACCGTTGCCCCAGTCTGAGGTCAAGAGCGCTCTGGAGCAAGTTTTCATCCAGGATGTCTCTGTACATTGCTGCATTCATCTTTCCCTCTATCCTGACTAGCCTCCCAGTTCTTGCCACTGAAAAACATCCCCACAGCATGATGCTGCCACCACCATGCCTAACTGTAGGGATAGTATTGGCCTGGTGATGAGTGGTGCTGGTTTCCTCCACGCATAATGCCTGGCAATCACGCCAGAGAGTTCAATCTTTGTCTCATCAGACCAGAGAATTTTGATTCTCATGGACTGAGAGTCCTTCAGGTACATTTTGGCAAACTCCAGGCAGGCTGTCATGTGCTATTTACTAAGGAGTAGCTTCTGTCTGGCCACTCTACCATATAGGCCTGATTGGTGGATTGCTGCAGAGATGGTTGTCCTTCTGGAAGGTTCTCCTCTCTCCACAGAGGAATGCTGTAGCTCTGACAGGGTGACCATTGGTTCTTGATCACCTTCCTGACTAGGACCCTTCTCCCCCGATCACTCAGTTTAGACGGCCGGCCAGCTCTAGGAAGAGTCCGGGTGGTTCCGAACCTCTTCAATTTACGGATGATGGAGGTCCACTCTTTGGGACCTTCAAAGCAGCAGATATTTTTCTGTACCCTTCCCCAGATTTGTGCATTTAAACAATCCTGTCTCGGAGGTCTACAGACAATTCCTTTGACTTCATGCTTGGTTTGTGCTCTGACATGCACTGTCAAGTGTGGGACCTTATATAGACAGGTGTGTGCCTTTCCAAATCATGTCCAATCAACAGAATTTACCACAGGTGGACTCCAATTAAGCTGTAGGAACATCTCAAGGATGATCAGTGGAAACAGGATGCACCTGAGCTCAATTTTGAGCTTCATGGCAAAGGCTGGGAATACTTATGTGAGTTCTTAGTTTTTGATTTTTAATAAATTTGCAAAAATCTCCAAAAAATCTTTTTTCACGTTGTCATTATGGGGTATTGTGTGTAGAATTTTGAGGGAAAAAATAAATTTATTCCATTTTGGAATAAGGCTGTAACATAACAAAAATGTGGAAAAAGTGAAGCACCCTGAATACTTTCTGGATGCACTGTACATGGGGAAAAGAAGAAATAGATGTATTAACTTTTTCAGCTGGTTTTAAAAAGCTCCACCATAGATTTTATGGTTTCAGCTCGTCTGTATCTTATTTCTGGTTTTGCTGGAATAACTGGAGCCAGCACAGGATCCAAAGACAAGATATGCCAATGTTTGGAGATATATATATATATAACACACTGACACATTCAAACAACAGCTTCAAATCCCTTTCCCCTGCATTCATTGTGCCAAATTTACTAATCTGCGGGAAAGGAAATGTGGAGATGTTGCCCATAGCAACCAATCAGATTCTAGCTCTCACTTTCCTTTTACATACTAGAAAATGTCAGCTAGAAGCTGATTGGTTGCTAATCTCCACTTTTCCTGTCCCGCAGCTTAGTAAATCTGGTTTACAGGCAGTGAGTGTGTCTCTCCTGCTGCATAGAAGAGCAGAGAGATGTGCTGGCTCATGCTTACTCACTGCAAATCACCCAGCACTGGCTTGGAATGTAAGTGTCACGGTCTGCAGTGGAAAGCGCCGCAGTTACCTGACCACAAGCCGTCTGTCAGTGGTTTCCCCACGATGTACCACTCTCCAGCCCTCCAGAGGTGCCACTTCCAGTGGTGGCAGCCTCTTGCAAAAGTCTCCATTAAAGCATGTGTGTGTGTGTCTGGTATTACGCATCTGCTTCATTACCTCTCTGGTGCATGGACGTCGTCCATGCTGTGCCCAGAACAACTTGGTCTTCAAGGTGCCTAGCTATCTTGCTTCCTGATCTGCCTGCTGTGTATCCAGTCCTGTCTGTCTAGCACCCAGTCAAGATTTAAACTCTGTGCACAGTACATGCTGTGCCCAGAACAACTTGATCTTCAAGGTGCCTAGCTATCTTGCTTCCTGATCTGCCTGCTGTGTATCCAGTCCTGTCTGCCTAGCACCCAGTCAAGCCTGCTGTTGCTATACAGTTCAGCCTGCTGTTGCTGCCTAGCCAAGCCTGCTGTTGCTATACAGTTCAGCCTGCCATTGCTGCCCAGCGAAGCCTGCTGTTGCTATACAGTTCAGCCTGTCATTGCTGCCCAGCCAAGCCTGCTGTTGCTATACAGTTCAGCCTGCCGTTTGCTGCCCAGTCAAGCCTACCTAGCATCTAGTTAAGCCTGCTGTTGCTATACAGGTCAGCCTGTCGTTGCTGCCCAGCCAAGCTTGCTGTTGCTATACAGTTCAGCCTGCTGTTGCTACCCAGTCAAGCCTGCCTAGCATCTAAAGCCTGCTGTTGCTATACAGTTCAGCCTGTCGTTGCTGTCCAGTCAAGCCTGCTGTTGCTATACAGTTCAAGTCTGCCGTTGCTACCCAGTCAAGCCTGCTGTTGCTATACAGTTAAAGCCTGGTCCTGCTATGCTTGTCCAGCAACTCTGCACTCCAGTCTGGCCCAGCAGTTCTGCACTCCGGTCAAGTCTTCTGCACTCCAGTCCGGTCAAGTCTTCTGAACTGCAGTCCGGTCAAGTCTTCTGTACTCCAGGTCTGATTTTTAAGTCTGTTCTTGCCAAATGTGCCAACCGGCATAATCTGTTTCCTGAGACTTTTCTTGCCAAGTGTGCTAAACCGGCATAATCTGTTTCCTGAGACTTTTCTTGCTAAGTGTGCCAAACCGGCATAATCTGTTTTCTGAGACTGTTCTTGTCATTTGTGCGAAACCGGCATAGTCTGAAATAGATCAGACTGTTCTATTTATGCTCATGTCTGTTCATGCACCAATCATTTATTAAACAAGCTTCTTTTCACTCCTGCTCATCTGTCGCTTCCCTCGGAGCCCGGGACAGGTCCCACAAAACCTTGCAGTCGTGACAGTAAGCTGATTGGCCTCTGCAGAACAGCCGTTCAGCTTAAAATCCAAGTTAGCACCAGGTGATCCAACTCCATGCTGGCTTTGTGTCTATGAACCGTATTCACACCTAAGCAGAGGCTTCTTAAGTGCGTTTATTTAGTAAATGATCTATTACACATGTGTAGTAGGTAATTTACAATCTACGTACAAGTTAGTAGTAGAGGCGAAAGTATAAAGTAAGTAGAAAGAGGCGGCTTAATGCCACCTTGGGGAGTGATTAGGTAGAAGTGGGAAGGGGGATTTAGATTAGCCAGGGAGGGTGGGAGATAGGGGCAGGATGGCTGAGTTAGGTGCACTTCTGCTACCTGCCCCGTTCCGCCATCAGAAATGGTACCAGGACAGAACTCCGGATCTATCCTGGGAATGCGGTGCTGCTTGCAAGAAGACTCCTAGCTATTGAAAGATACCCCATTTTTGTAATTCTGGATCCTGAGTTTAAATCTTGTAGCTTCATGGATTTTTCTTTGCATTGTTCCCCTGTTGTTTTTTCTTTCAAAGATAGATTATTAGCTGTATCTGCTATCATACAGTATACCTAATAGATCCAGTCTCAAGGTACTTGCCTCACATTCATCTGGTTATGAGTTCAAATCCCCACTAGTACTATATATAAATATATTTCTTTTTAAAAATACTTCCTTTTTAAAGCTCAGTTAGGAGCTATATTTATTTGCTATTATAGCATTTTAAAGTGCGAGGGACCGACGTTTTAATCACTCACAGGCGATTTTCATCAGGGTGCAGAAGATCAAGACCCATATTTATAGACCTATGACAGTATATATATGTTTTTATATAAGTATAAAGAAATATTGGCCTGTCTTTCACCACTACACTTACAAGATTATACTATGCATATATGCATTTTTCGAATTTTAGCAATTCGGAGAAAATTCGCATTCGCAACAGAAAACTCGCAATTCGAATTTTCGAAATTGGGATTTTCTAACCGGGGACCCACACCCTCTGAGACCACACCCCCTCTCAGCTGCAATCTCAGAGAGACTTTAAACCACATATCCAAAATGGAGGCAGCTACAACATCAGTTTATAAAGTAATATATATGACCGGTGCACAAGGCAAGGACAGGGCGAAGCTATAATTCAATATACTATAAGACAGGGCTCAACAAATGTCTTAAGAATGTAGTAGCCATTACTCAGTTACTAATCATGAACTTCTATCTTTAAAATAAAAATCAGAGAATTAGTTACAAATATCTGCAGATACGTGATAAGCTGTTTGCCATTTACAAGGCTTCTCTGGTGAACAGTCCTAACTCTAATCTTAACTCTAAATAGAGCCCCAACTTTGTTTTTTATTTTAAAGATAGAAGTTCATGATTAGTAACTGAGTAATGGCTACTACATTCTTAAGACATTTGTTGAGCCCTGTCTTATAGTATATTGAATTATAGCTTCGCCCTGTTTTTAACATAGAACCTTGACATGAAGTGCCTCATGACCAGGGCCAATTACAGTAGCTAAATGAACGTTTCTTTGCCAATAAATACATGAGCACAGTAAGCAGGCAAAAACGTACAAAGTCTTGGCTCTGAGTTGTTGTGAACAGGTGCTTAGTGCTGTGATCTCTTATTAAGCTTCAAAGTGTGAACAGCAAATGTGGAGCCAGCATATTTCTATGGATTTTGTTTATTAAGAAAGCTTTAATTAAACCTTACAATGCACTTCAAATATTTAAGAAGGAATATCAGTAATCCTAATAGTTATTTGTCTTATTTTTTGTTGGGTAGACAACCAATAAAATGTTTTTGTAAAACTGTGACTCGTATTCAGAGTATCGGACGTATAACATATACGTCTGGTACCCTAAATATGGGCCTGTGTCCTCATGTTCATATTTTAAGGTTTTATTTTATGTTTTTCAGTTATCCAGAGTTGGCACCTGCTATTCTGACCAGTCTATTGTCCAGCTGCCCTGTTGTAAAGCTCTCTAAAACACTCCTGTTTACATTATCATTTTCTAAATAAAATAAAAAGATTAAACAAATGTTCTGTAAGGAATATGTAGAAGCATATAGCTACCCAGAACTATCGCTGTCTATTCATTTTAGCCTAGACTATTTTATATATTCATATTAGTAACAATAAATTATTATCCTCTCAGCCTACATAGTAATTAAATCCAAATAAATCCAGCAATCATGGACAGCACTCCCATGGCAGTATATGTTACCCTTTTAAGGAAAATAAAACTTTTTTTATTGTAATTAAGCTATTATATCACCTGTATGATATTCAGCCTACATGAGGCCCACTGAATGTGAAGTTTTCATGTTAACACATGTCACTAAAATCGAATGCAGTCCCTGCTACGATGGGCTGCTTTTAGAAATAGAGAAAGGTGAAAGTTCCTTTTCGGCTGTCTCTATTTCAAATAGGCATCCTTTTTAGAATAGTTTTTTATGAATGGGTGAGTATGACGATTGGCATCCTCACCCATTTATTTTGGAAAGGACCCACCGCTGACAGCTCCGGAGAGGTGAGTAACCTCTCCAGGGACTTTTAGTGTTAGGGGGGTTAGGGTCAGGCTCTTAGGAAGGGAGGGTTAGGGCCACAGAAGGGGAGGGTTGGGGTCAGGCTGCGGGCGGGAGGTCTTAGGGTTAGGCTATATTGAAGGGAGTATTAGGGTCAGGCTGCAAGGAAGGGAGGGTTAGGGTCAGGCTGCGGGGAAGAGAGTGTTAGGGTTAGAATTAGGGAAAGGGTTGGGGTTAGATTTTAGGCTTATCTTTCGTAGCCTAATCAAGGCATAAACAACTGATATCCCAGCCAGTTCTTAGCAGGGACCCATCCTACTGAAAAATATAGTATTATTACTTTTTGTGAAAATGTCTTTTTTACTTTCAGAATTGATCATTGAGGATCAGATCCTAGATTTCAATGATTTGACATTCGTATCTGATGTGTGAGGATCCACAGTCAGAAGTCCACAATATTTACACCCTTGTGCAAGTGCGCTACTAACCACTACCTTTGCACAATGGACACCTAGCAAGGACGTGTCTTAAGATCTCTGACTCCTGAGAGCAGAATGAGATAGTGATCACTAGAATTCTGTCTGTTTTGGGTGGTGCTCACTAGAATGCTGCCTATATTGTGTTGTGATCACTAGAAGTTTGTCTGTATTGGATTGTGATGACTAGGATTACTCTGTTTATTAGTTGGATGTCACTAGGATGCTGTTTGCATTATATAGAGGTCACTGTAAATCCCTGTCCCTGGAATTCTGGTGAACTACTAGTCATACACTGTTGATTTTATATGTTTTTATCTTTTTAACAATGCAATTTTTCTTAAATCCAATTGGCTATTCATAACCCAGAGGGAAGCCATAGATTACCACGAGGGGGCGGGGCTTAATGATGCAATTTATGCAAATTGCGTCATTAAGCCCCGTCCCTGTCAATCACCCCTGTGATCTCAGGTGTTAAAGGGGTGGATAGGACTTGATGACATCACCATGTCCCACCCATCCCAGTCGGCAACCCTGCTTTAACTTCCTAATCCATCCCTGTGTATGAAGTATATACTGGTATGCTAAGGAAAAAGTATTATACATTTAAATCCAAATTTGCTCATATTAAGTTAATAATAATTTAGAAGGTTTAGCAAAATTTTTATTTTTAATGGTTTAATTGTTAATCACCTAACTATTTTTGTTTTCTGGTCAGATGTTTACTATATAAATGGTGTTGCAGAATACATTTTTCTTTAGTATTTGCTTAAGCAGCTACTACTGAGTTGAATGGGACACACTAATATATAAGGCTTAAACCTTTAAATGACTGAATGCATGTGTCAACAGGCAATGCACTGTAGAATGTTGTTTTATGCTGAACATTTTTTAAAGGTGCCTCTAAGTGCAAGCTGCATAACTTCTGCATAGCCACTGTTTCTTGCTGAGGTGTGCATTTTTTTTCTTGAATGTCTTTATTTTATGTTTCAGAAGCACTAGGATTAATTTATAGCTTGGATATGAGAACTTTGGTTGTCATGCAGCCAGACACCCTTTATGTTCCAGGACAAAGTGCCTTAAAAGTAAGTTCAACATTTAATCAGCGACACATTTAAATCTGCTATGGTTATACAATATATTTTGACAGTGATAAGACAAGGCAAAGTGTAGAGGACCAAAATGTTATATAGGCAATATAGAGCTAATGATGTACTGTAAGAGCCATAGGGGCTCTATTTACAAAGCTTTAAAAAGTTCATTTTGTGGAGTTATGAAGTTATAACTCCAAAAATGAACTTTTTCTTATTTACCGCTGCACCGCCATGGAAATAAACAGTTTCCATGGCGATGCATTCAAGCTTGTTATGCAGTCACCGGCCTGTCGTTCTCAATGTGGGCCAGCGCTTTTAGCTATTTAATATCCCTCAGAGTGAGGTTTTACACTCCGCTCTAAGGGCCTCATTCATTAAGCTCGATTTGGAGCTTAAAAATTGGCAAAGTGGATTCATTAAGCTCCAAATCATACGATTTGATTGTGTTTTTAATCGAGGGTGTAAAAATTGCGGTCCCGATTTTTTTTTTTTATTACAAACATACAAAAAATAAAATCGTAGCCAGAGAGGTGCGATTTCATTTTTTTGAGCCGATCGGGACCAACAAAAACACATGTCCGTATAACAGACGTGTTTTTGTGTGTGTAAAAACTCAGCGCTGCATGGCTGCAAGCCGTAGCCAAAGCTGATCACTTGTAATCATGCAGCGCTGCGTGTACATTGTAAAAAAAAAAAAAAAAAAAAACGCAAGACATACATTAACCCCCACATTGCTCAAATACAGTCTGCATTTAAAAAAAATGTTTTCCTAACTAAAACTGTATGTAAAATATATGTTTTCCTAACCTAACTAACACCCTACATGAGTGCACTTACCTTAGGTGGTCATCTCTCCTAATGTAAATGAAGTGTGTGCAATGTATCGTGTGTATAAAATAATAAAAAATATTTTTACACTCACTATATACAGTCACTACAGGTGACGTCAGAAACAGTAGAGGACTGACGTCACCTGTAGTATAAAAACAGTGTCCCCTAGTGACCTGATCGTCATAAGAAGAAGCCGCGATGGAGTAAGGAAGATCTTCTGTTTCGTGTCAACTGGAGAAGAGGATCCAAGCTGGAAGAAAACACAAGAAGACATCTGAAAAAGAACATTTGAAGGCTTCCCAAGATGCGGACATCAAATAGTGAGTGTAAAAATATTTTTTATTATTTTTTACACACGATACATTGCACACACTTCAATTACGGAGTGATGACCACCGAAGGTAAGTGCACTCATGTAGGGTACATTGTTAGCTAGGAAAATATTATTTTTTACATGCAAACTTTATTTTTACAATGTAGGGGTTAATGTATGTCTTTTTTTTTTTTACACAGTACACGCCGCGCTGCATGATTACAAGTGTAATATATATATGAGGACACTGCATATGGAATATATGTAAATACAAGATTTGTTTAAAAAAAACCATTTTTTTAAAATAAATTTAAAAAACAATAAAAAAAAAACAACAGAAATAAAAATAAAACAATATAATAGCTTTAAATACTTACCAGACCGAAGACGTGTCTGCCCGCAGGTGCCGGTCCCGACATGGAGAGCCTGCTCATGCGCAGTGCTTCTCATGCCGGAGCTTCATTTTTTACAAAGTCCCAGCAGAGAGCCACTGCGCATGTGCAGACCTTCCGGTCACACGAAGAAAGCCCGCGATGCCTGAAGAAAGCTCAGATGTCAACGTAGTACAGCCAGCAGAGGGTGAGTATTAGTAAATAACAGGAAAGTAGCTCCTAGGCACGCAAAGAGACAATTCGAACCTGGATGAGCTACTTTCTTGTTCGCTAAGTAAATAGAGCCCATAATCTGAATGGCTCACTACAGATTTATCTACAATGTTTAACTGTGAGGCAATGACATGAACAGTTCTCACAAATACACATAGTTGCCGACTATCCCGGAATGTCCGGGAGACTCTCGAAATTCAATTAATTTATAACCTCTTTGGAACTATTTGGAAGCTCTCTGTGCATCCAATAAAGATTATCTTTCTCCTCAAGGTTTGTAAAGAACCAGGCCCACTGCTGATCAGCCTAAACTGATGACTTTAAGGGGTGTCTCCTAGGTAAGTTTGGCTCTCAATTTATAAACGTATATCAGTGGCAAACGCAGGATTTTGAAAGGGGGGGTTTCCAATGCGTGTAATACATGTGGGGTATATTAGCATAGCTGCAAACGTTTTGGAGCCCGAAAACGCGGCAAATAAGCTCCGCCGTGTCCTGCCCAACCTCTTCTCCTGACACTGGCATACTGCACGAGGCAAAAATTACCCCTAGCCTGTGTGTGTGAGTGTGTGTGAGAGTTTGTTA
>WWET01000931.1:143750-159912 GCA_011038615.1 Limnodynastes dumerilii
CGATGTTACGCTGAGCGCTACAGCGCTCAGTGTAACATCGTAGCTCTGGATCAGGCCCAATCAGCCTCTACATGGCATGACACTTACCACAATTTATTGTTGATTGTGGGCAGAGGAGAATTTACAAAGCAAAAAATGGAGCCTGATAACCAGACCATGACAAAGGACTAAAGACTGATGAAACTCCCAGCGCTGATATTTGGGTAAAAAAACTTATTTGCAAAAAAACTTCTAATGATTATGGGATCTGACATAACATGGTATCTAATCAACAATTAGTGTTTCCATAGGTCTACAAATAGCTGAAATGATCCTCTTCTTAATCCCTCAGTTTTTACATATAACAATGATAACGAGAAAGAGATCTGGGGCCAGATTTACTAAGATTTACTAAGCTGCAGGATAAGAAAAGTGGAGATGTTGCCCATAGCAACCAATCATATTCTAGCTCTCACTTTCCTAATACATACATATCAGTTAGAATCTGATTGGTTGCTATGGATATCTCCACTTTACCTTTCCTGCAGCTTAGTAAATATGGCTCCTAGTGTATTATGTTAAAACACACATCATTTTATTATATATATAAATAAATGTACACATAAAAATGTATTATAAAATAGAGTTCCAAAAGTATCTATGGCCCTAACCCTAACCCTCCCTTCCTAAGAGCCTAACCCTAACCCCCGTTCTAACACTAAAAGTCCCAGAGAGGTTACTCAGGTCTGGAGAGACAGCCGAAAAGTAACTTTCCTCATCCTCCTCCCTGGTAACACATATAATGGGTATATCCCATCATATGTGCTGCCAATGGAGGAGTCGAGGAAAGCATATTATCAGTTAATAATCTCTCGTTTCGGCTATCTCTATTTCTGAAAGCAGTCCATCGTAGCAGGGACTGCAACCGATACATATGACAGCATTTGGTACATCACAGCAAACAGCACATTTCTTCTGCGGAAATAACATTGTGTCGGAGCGTGTTACTGTATGAAAAAGGGTGTATATGTATATGTAAGGGTGTATATTATAGTTGCTAGAGTATAGTATATATGTAAACATCATAAAACACAATCTTGTAACCACAATAAAAGAGAGCAAATCATAGCCGCTACTATACAATACAGGCAGCATTCTAGTCTCCACTATACAAATCCCATTTCATCCTAAAAACTGCAACACAATACAGACTATATATCTTAGGGACACATACCTTACAGGTATTATCCTAGTGTCCGCTATACCATACAGGCCACCTTACAATACAGACTGCATCCTTCTGACCACTGTACAATAAATTCAACATTCTTGTAACCACATGAAATTTGTAAATATGCACCGAGGGTGGGGTGAGACATTTAAATCGTACAGCATGGGTGTGCTAAGTGTCATAACTACGCACTGACCATACAGACAACCGCGGTTACGAACAGAAAAGTTAGGGTAGGATTTGCTGAGCGTATGAAGCAAAACTAAGAACGAGCATGGGGAGTGCCTATTGCATCATAGGTACGTCGGCATTAATACGCTACGCACACAAGCGTAGGTCTGGATCAGGCCCAATGCAGTTAAAAAAGGCCTCCTTGTGTCACAAAAACAGAACACATTTGTAACCATAATACAATAGAAGCACAGCCTTGTAAGCACTTAGTTCCAGTTTGTGTGTGTGTACAGTGTATATATTCATCCAATCTCTCCCCCTTATCTCTCCCCCTTATGTGTCTCAAGTCTCCCAGTATCCGCATCATGTCTTGCAGTCCCTTAATTTCCCCATCATGTCTCTACAGCCACTCAACATCCGCATCATGTCTCTCCAGCCCTCCCCCCAGTATCCCCATCATGTCTCTGAAGACCCCCCCCAGTATTCCCCATCATGTGCCTCCAGACCCCCTCAATATTCCTCATTATGAGCCTCCAGTCCCCCTCAGTAGTCCCCATTATGTGCCTCCAGCCTCCCTCAGTATTCCCCTTTATGTGCCTCCAGCCCCCCTCAGTATTCCCCCTTATGTTCCTCCAGCCCTCTCAGTATTCCCCCTTATGTTCCTACAGTCACTCAGTATTCCCCCTAATGTTCCTCCAGCCCTCTCAGTATTCCTCCTTATGTTCCTACAGCCCCTCAGTATTCCCCCTTATGTTCCTCCAGCCCTCTCAGTATTCCCCCTTATGTTCCTACAGCTCCTCAGTATTCCTCCTTATGTTCCTACAGCTGTGGAAAATTAAGGGTTAGGACAAGGTTAAGGTTTCGGTGGTTAGGTGAAAACACAGACCTGTCGGTGCAGAAATCGTTGCAACTCCGAGAGTTGCACAATTGCTGCTTCTATATGGATATCAGCCATCACCATTCAGCTGCCGTACAATTGCAAAACAGACCATCGTAGTAGCAAACTACACATATACTAATTGTGAGGGGACATGATTTAATTTAATAGATTCCTAGGCAGCCAATTTAGATCAAAGAATATATGTGGTTGAAACATACATATAAAAGTAATATATCATATAAACATCATCAAAAACATTATTGTTTATCTTATTAAAATATTGGAGCATACTGTACTATACTATATGTAGCGGATTATTTTCTGTATCTTCTTGTAACAATTAGAAATCTATCAGAAGAATCAGACGTCAGAAGTCAATTAGAAGAGGAAGTAGCCTTAGTTTTGTTTACTAGATCACTAGGCAACCTAGCTAAGTCAAAATATAGGTGAAATGCAATATCTACTATAAAGGTTTACTACCTACTTTAAATATCGGTTGTTATATCCATAAGGAATGGTAATAAGGTGTAGTGACTGAAATGATCTGCATATGTTATTCTTTATATTAACTAGATATATACTTATTGCAATCTACAACTCCTTATATGTCAACAATTCTGTAAGCCTTATGTCCTACGGAAAAAAAGAGGGAGGACGGGATATTACTTCTAAGCTAATCAGTGTGGGTGATGTTAAGAAATAGGATTACTACCAGTAAAAGTCCTATTAGGTGTTTGCATTGTGTGGGTATAGATCTCTTCCTCTTTCTCATTGTTATATTTGTAGACTTATGGTAACACTGTCACACAATTCTGCCTGTCACCTGTATTACATCAATTGTTGATTAGAATCCACGTGATGTCAAGTCACATAAACATTAGAAGTTGTTTGCAAATAAGCTTTGTACTTATTGGTTTCACTCAAATATCAGAGCTGGGAGTTCCTTCATTCTATCATTTTTGCATTTACTTTTAGGGGTGGTAGATACCCCTCTGATGGTTTTATTCCCTGCAGCAGATTGTTGGTGCCGGATATTTCTTCTAAATATATTTTAGAACAGCGGACTAGCTCGTATATTGTTTGATATGGTTCAATGATTCTAATTTTTTTTTACCTAGACAGCTGACATGAATGCATTCCTTGTAATGAGTATTCAATATTCATGGGTTTACTTTGGTGAGGATATGTCTATGTCCATATGCTTGCAGTACTACAAAAAGAAAAAAAAATACAGGCTAGATGTTTGTTAGTTGTCATAAATCCTGGGTTACATTATATATATAGCACTGGCCAAAATAATAGTTTGTTTGTTTTTATCATTTATTTAAAATGTTTACTTATTATGTAGTTTATGTAGTTTTTATGTGCCAAAAATGTTTTTTATATGCTATATTAGAAAAAGTAAATTATTGCTAAACTAAAAATGACAAACACATGAAAACATACATTCTGACCCAATGCATTGTTTCCAACAAGCAAATAGAAACACATAAGCAGCACCTTGGAGAGCGTCAAACAATAATTATATAAAAAATGCGGAATGACACTGTACCAACTATTTGATTATATCTCTTTGTCATAAATGTTTAATGTACACATACATTTACTATATAGTTGAATGTAACAAAATATTTGCTGGCGCAGAAAAAAAAATGGAAAAAAAAAATTGTTTACTTATATGCTATATTACAAAAAGTAAATTATTGCTAAACTAAAAATGACAAACACATGAAAACATGCATTCTGACCCAATGCATTGTTTCCAACAAGCAAATAGAAACACATAAGCAGCACCTTGGAGAGCGTCAAACATATGTTATAGTTATTTGAAGTGGATGAAGTTTTTCTATACTAATATGGAAGTCATATGATACATGCTTTTCAATCTTTTACCAGCTATTATATAATAAATGTTCTATGAGGTAATCGGGAATTTTATTCATACAAAAATGAGTCAAACAGCTGTACTTTTAGCAACAGTTCATTTTAACAATTTTTGCACATGTTGTATAAGATAATCCTATGTGCTCAGAGGTGTAGCTAGCTGCCATGGTACCCGGAGCATGGGTATGTTGCCACGCCCCAGTACTACTACTTTGGGGAGTGGCTAACATGGGGGGGGGGTTGCATTTAAAGGGAGAAAAAGAGGAAATTCCTAAATTGGCCAGAGTCCATTCTATTGTATTAATCATAAATACAATACCTTCATCTCAGCAATGCTATTATTTATTGTATTTTTTTAATTAGTGTGCAGAGACAGAGACTGGCTAAATAATTACCTGCACTGTTCTTCTTCTCCCCGCCGCGGCTCTTCTATCCATACCTGTAACGTCATGACGTCACAGGCATGGAGCTCGGCAATCATGTTACAGGAGTCTGGCATCTTTTCAATCTCTGACACTGGCGCACTGATTGATAATCAGTGCGCCTGGAGCCGGCAGACTGTCAGAGATTGAACGGCTGCCGGACTCCTGCAGCACCACTTGATAAATTTGGTGTCTGGAGCTCGCGCTCCGGCTGCTCCGCCCTCCCTACGCTTCTGTATGTGCTGACAAACACAGTGTACCTGTCACCTGCACAAAGGGATTTTAATGGCTAAACAAATGCCATATGTCTCAGTAATATAACTAATTCCTTGTTTAACATGCTAAATATTGAATCATGCCACAAAGTACCCAACAGCTCTGTGATGGGGAGAAGTTAACCTTAAGGTGTAACAACAGCACAGAAATGATGCTTGTGCACAGAAATGATGCTTGTGCACAGAAATGATGCTTGTGTACAGAAATGATGCTTGTGTACAGAAATTATGCTTGTGCACAGAAATGAATATTTAGGAAATAAAATGTTTTAGTGCAGAATCCATTTAAGCAATGCTAATTTGTTATTTCCTACATTTAATTTGCCATTCAGGGCCTGATTCAGAGATCCGGAACTAACGATAGTTCTGTGCGTATATTTAGGGTTGGATCGATTTTGCATCAACTGGCATGCGTAGTAATAGTGCAACGCCGTGTACGTTGAAGTTAAGGTTGGAAATGCCTTAAGGTCGGACTTGTGAATCGGGCGGAGACTAATGCGACCCTAAGTGCGGCGGAAATATACAGACCTAAGGATTTGCATAGAAATGGGCGGGGGGAGGCATTTAGATTAGGGAAAGTGGGCGTGCTTACAGAGTTAGGGCCCTAAATACACGCAACTAATACACATAGGGTCGGAAGTGAGTGCGGCCAGTTAGGGCAAGTCTCTGGAAGTTTAGGTCCGGCCGGAGGTTGCGAGGAGAGTGTTTATTCTGGTGGGTGTAACCTGTTCCGACCTGCCACTTAGATGCGTATATTTGCGGCCCGATCGCCGACGGATCTTTGAATCAGGCCCTCAGTTACTATGTGTAATAGCAATACAGGGCCGTATTCACAGATACGTTTTTGTGTGGAGTTCCGTGAGTATATTTAGCATCAGAGTAACTGCGCATGTGTTGTAACTTTATATATGCTATTTATGTTGAATTTACCCACGGAAGTCCATTAGGCACATACTTGTGAATTGCACTTGGGAACGTACGTGCGGAGGGGCGTGGTTGAAATCCGTATGGACAAAGTTATGTGAAAGTGGGTGCGGGGAGGCATTTAAATGACCATATGAGGGTGTGGTTAGTTACATACGCACGTACATAAGTATTATACGCACGTAAATGCACATGTTGAAGATAAGGATGCTCTATGGAGATGTATGTCAACTAAAGCATGTCCGTGTGAGGGGAGTGTCATGGGTGTTGCCTTGCAACGTATGTGCGTATAATTGCGTACCTTTAACTAACGGATCTGCGAATACGGCCCACAATGTGGCTAAGAAGGATATATGTCTTTACTGAAGAAATAAAAATAAATGTAACAGTGTTCATTAGTGTTTTACTAGGTGTTAGTGAAGCTTTAAATGGGAACAAAAACAGAAGCAAAACTATTTTATTTTTGAAATGTAAATGTTTCTTTGTTCAATATTATCTCCAGGTAGATCCCTAAGTAAATAACACAAATACAAACAAATTAAACTGAAACATTTTGAAAAATGGCATATTTAGGACCTGAGGAATGTGCATGAAAGCATAGCAGTTACAGTAGCTTCTGCAAATTTCCTCCGAAGAGCAATTACGGGTGTCATATGGCTGGCACGCCCCCTCGTTTGTAGTTACGCTGTTGATACGATGCTGGTACGTACGTTCAGAGTTATGTGGCGTAACATTTGCCGTGCACATGCGCAGTACATACAGAAGCGTATTTACGTCACTGGCTAGCGTAGATACGCTAACATACTTAGTTATGGATCTACCCCAATATTTTTTTTTTACATTTTCCAAAAAGAAAAAGTTTAGAGGGGTACAGAAACCAACAAGAGAGGGAGGGGAAGCAGCATTACTACTTGTGGTATTGATTGTATAGTTTGTACATTTGTCTTTTCAATTAACAGAGAATACTCACACAAAGCATAACCAAGAAGTTTTCTTTGTACATAACAGTGACCTAGGGCCTGATCCAGATCTACGATGTAGCGCTGAGCGTGCTAACGCTCAGCGTTACATCGGTGACTCCCCACTGGCACTCCCCCATGCTTGTGCACAGAAATGATGCTTGTGCACAGAAATGATGCTTGTGTACAGAAATGATGCTTGTGCACAGAAATGATGCTTGTGCACAGAAATGATGCTTGTGCACAGAAATGATGCTTGTGCACAGAAATGATGCTTGTGCACAGAAATGATGCTTGTGCACAGAAATGATGCTTGTGCACAGAAATGATGCTTGTGCACAGAAATGATGCTTGTGCACAGAAATGATGCTTGTGCACAGAAATGATGCTTGTGCACAGAAATGATGCTTGTGCACAGAAATGATGCTTGTGCACAGAAATGATGCTTGTGCACAGAAATGATGCTTGTGCACAGAAATGATGCTTGTGCACAGAAATGATGCTTGTGCACAGAAATGATGCTTGTGCACAGAAATGATGCTTGTGCACAGAAATGATGCTTGTGCACAGAAATGATGCTTGTGCACAGAAATGATGCTTGTGCACAGAAATGATGCTTGTGCACAGAAATGATGCTTGTGCACAGAAATGATGCTTGTGTACAGAAATGATGCTTGTGGACAGAAATGATATTTGTGTACAGAAATGATGCTTGTGCACAGAAATGATGCTTGTGCACAGAAATGATGCTTGTGCACAGAAATGATGCTTGAGCACAGAAATGATGCTTGAGCACAGAAATGATGCTTGTGCACAGAAATGATGCTTGTGCACAGAAATGATGCTTGTGCACAGAAATGATGCTTGTGCACAGAAATGCTGCTTGACCACAGAAATGATGCTTGTGCACAGAAATGATGCTTGAGCACAGAAATGATGCTTGTGTACATAAATGATGCTTGTGTACAGAAATGATGCTTGTGTACAGAAATGATGCTTGAGCACAGAAATTAATACTTAGGAAATAAAATGTTTTAGTGCAGAATCCATTTAAGCAATGCTAATATGTTATTTCCTACATTTGATTTTCCATTCAATTACTATGTATAATAGCAATACAGGGCTGTATTCACAGATACGTTTTTGCATGGAGTTCCGTGAGTATTTTTAGGATCGGAGTAACTGTGCATGCGTCGTAACTTTATTTACGCTATTTACATTGAATTTACGCCTGGAAGTCCATTAGGCACGTACTTGTGAATCGCACTTGGGAACGTACGTGCGGAGGGCCGTGGTTGAAATCCGTATGGATAAAGTTATGTGAAAGTGGGTGCGGGGAGGCATTTAAATGACCATATGAGGGTGTGGTTAGTTGCATACGCACGTACATAAGTATTATACGCACGTAAATGCACACGTTGAGATAAGGATGCTCTATGGAGATGTATGTCAACTAAAGCATGTCCGTGTGAGGGGAGTGTCATGGGTGTTGCCTTGCAACGTACGTGCGTATAATTGCGTACCTTTAACTAACGGATCTGTGAATTCGGCCCACAATGTGGCTAAGAAGGATATATGTCTTTACTGAAGAAATAAAAATAAATTACACAAGAGGAGATAAAAAGGTAATGTAACAGTGTTCATTAGTATTTTACTAGGTGTTAGTGAAGCTTTAAATGGGAACAAAAACAAAAGCAAAAGGTATTTTATTTTTGAAATGTAAATGTTTCTTTGTTCAATATTATCTCCAGGTAGATCCCTAAGTAAATAACTCAAATACAAACAAATTAAACTGAAACGTTTTAAAAAATTGCATATTTAGGACATGAGGAATGTGCATGAAAGCATAGCGGTTACAGTAGCTTCTGCAAATGCGGCATTTCAGACAAGGGGCTCCATTTACTATGATTAGCGCAATGCGCAAGAATCACTGCACCTCGCAGCGGCCTTGCAATAGCTATTAGGTGGCGGAAAAGGGGGTATATGGGGATACCGCTTGTAATACTTACCCCAACGCCACCCTCAGATGGTATAATTTCATGTGTCGGCATGGATTGTTAAAATCTGTGCTGACACTTAGCAAGTACCGAGATCTGCCGGCCTGCATTTATTAGTGCGTGCCGGCTATCGGTAGTGTTAATGCTATTGTCGCCATGGTTTCCATGGCGATGATAGCATTGTAAATAAAGAAATCTGGGCTTTATCATATGAAAATGAAGATAGTAAATGGAGCCCAAGAACACAACTCAAGGGTCATTATAGGGGATGAAGGGGGTAGACTAATGTAGTCTGTTTACAGTAAGGACATCTTTCCTCAAATGAGCCCAATCCATGCATGTCTCAGCTCAGGAAGTTGCTGACTGCCAGGACTCCCCAGCTAAATAAAGGCTGTAAAGGATATATTTACATTTTACTTGTTATTATTTGTATTTTTTTTTAAACATTATGTGCCAGATCCAGAGCTATGTTTCCATTGCGTTTCAAGACATAGCGTATTTACGCTAGCGTAGTTACTATGCACTCCCCTAGGCGCTACCCTCGTTGACGTACTTTTGACGTTTTACGCTTTCCAAACCCCACCTTAATTTTTCAAAGTGTAACTACTGACGTACGTAAAGGCTTGACGTATGTAAGTGCCTAAGCACGCCCATACTGTACGATTTAAATGCCTCACCCCCCCTCCGAAGAGCAATTACGGGTGTCGTATGGCTGGCACGCCCCCTCGTTTGTAGTTACGC
Organism: Limnodynastes dumerilii; assembly: GCA_011038615.1. Classification (NCBI taxonomy): domain Eukaryota; kingdom Metazoa; phylum Chordata; class Amphibia; order Anura; family Limnodynastidae; genus Limnodynastes; species Limnodynastes dumerilii. The sequence continues at coordinate 153,214 of WWET01000931.1, forward strand.
TGTTGATACGATGCTGGTACATACGTTCAGTTACGTGGCGTAACATTTGCCGTGCACATGCGCAGTACATACAGAAACGTATTTACGTCACTGGCTAGCGTAGATACGCTAACATACTTAGTTATGGATTTACCCCAATATTTTTTTTATACATTTTCCAAAAAGAAAAGGTTTAGAGGGGTACAGAAACCAACAAGAGAGGGAGGGGAAGCAGCATTATTACTTGTGTTATTGATTGTATAGTTTGTACATTTGTCTTTTCAATTAACAGAGAATACTCACACAAAGCATAACCAAGAAGTTTTCTTTGTACATAACAGTGACCTAATCCCGCACTTGGGTCTGGATGACTGCGGAAGTGAGAGATACTTAATTGTGCTTGACTAAAGAATGATTGTATGTAAAAGAGCACTTGTGCACATGAATCCAGAGCGTGCCTGGATCACTCTTAAAATGTCCATTCTTTTTGTGGGTTTTTTCCTAACCGCATTAATTTTTTGCATTTCAGTCTGGTTCAGTCCATAAATCTCAGTTTTTATTAGGGACACTTTATATATTTTTTAATATTATCTGCATTTATTACATTGTGGGTTATAGGAGTGGCCACATGTTCTTGTTTCATGCAGTGGGCCAGATCCACAGCTAAGTAAGTCAGGGGACTTATGGAAGTCTATTGTATAAGTCCCCTGACAAACAACATCGGTGCAGAAGTAACATCCAAGTGGAAAAGTTAAGGTAAGGTTCTGGACATGTAAGTGTCCAGAACCCTGGACAAGAGAGGGGAGTGACAAGAGGTGTGCACTCTCCTCTTCCGTGCAGACTTTTAGACTCCCCGCATGTACACACACAGTGTGTGGGTCTGGATCCGGTTCATTATGTTTCCACACTACGCATTTGCCAGTAGCACTAAAAAAAAAAGGGCTAAAAATGTTCACAATATGAACGGTGCCTTCTCTAGTGTTACTGTCATGCTCCAAAGCGCTTATAAACACACAATGGAATAGTGTCAATAAAAGGCTGATGGAAAGTCTAAAATACACTGGTTTTATGGAATAATTGATACAAAGACAATTTGATTTAATCAGAGTAAATTATTAACTTTTTAAATTCCAAAGTACTAGCCTTTTATGGACCAAATTGCATCTAGACAAGCAATTAAAATCTTTAGTTTATAACCACTGATAAATACAGCAAAATAATACAATCAAAACGAATGCAGCTATTTTTGTGTTTTTCTTTTTGCTGTGAATGAAATTATTTATTGAAATACAATCACAATTATTATTTTCCGGATTTTCTCTCTTTCTGCATCTGCGTCATTTACACAGTGTAATCTTGTCAATAAAGATGTGTGAACCTCCAGCATAATTTTAGAGTGAAATGTTTCCAAGTGTATCAGGTAACAAGTCACAGATATATATTAGTGTTTAGAGCATAAGCCAAGAATTCAGTACATTCTGGTCCCAATCCTGGGTACTCCAGGTGGCTATTTATAACTTTAGTAATGTGTAATCTAGGGACATGTATATTTAGCTCCTCCTTCTATATTTATCTGTTGCCCTTTCCTAGAAACATGTAGTGTGATTGAATAAAAACATCAGCATGCAGTCTTGTAAGTATTTACCAATTATCATCATTTTACATCTTTTTATTGATAACAATAATAACAACAACAACAACAACAACAACAACAACAACAACAGAACACTCATTTCTACTATGACCATCATTCAGCTCTTTTAAACGCAGTTTGGGATTTGATCCAAACTTTGGCTCCAGACAAGTTGAATACATAATTATGCCCAATCGTATACTTATTTCCTACTAATGGACTGGGTTCAGAAGCTCGCTACCACTGCCATCAGTAGTGCAGCAGATTGCCATGCGATACTAAGAACCGTACATGCAACCATACATTATACACATCGGCCCCTATGGAAAATGGGGCCGGTGTAAGTATGAATCATGCATAAGGACTTAACCAAGCCCTTACTGTATGATTTACATATGGCTGTTAGATGCCGCCGGGAGCCTGCTCCCTCCACTTCTTACCTCCCGTCTGCCGCCCGCCGTCAGGAACTGCCAGCCTCCAGCATCAGAGCTCCATCCAGGTTCCCCAGTACATGCCACGTGTGGCATGTAAACACAGACCACGTGCAGCGCCGCCGCATCTCTGTGCGGGTGCACGCTTCCGTCCCGGTCACGTCTGTCAGACGCTCTCCTGTGCATCAGTATTCACCCAATCCCATCAGCCGCCAGGCAGCTCAGCCTATTAGGGGCTTCTGTGCCTGTCTCTCTCTCTCTCTCTCCCTCCCTCTCCCTCTCCCTCTCCCTCTCTCCCTGTTCATTGCTTTCTTGAGTGTCCCAGTCTTGACCCTGCCATTATCCTTGCCTGCCTATCTCATTGTATCTTCTTCCCCATTCTCCCACCGTTTTGTACCAACCTTTTGTCATTTCTCCCAGCCTTACCAGAGTGCGTGTACGTGTTGATCCTTCGGGGCCCCGCTGGTGTGCGTGAGTGTGTGCTAGCCCCAGTCCGTCAGTCCGTCCTGTTAGTCTCGTTTGCCCCTCTCTTGTCCATGGTCTCTGTTATTCAATCTTCGTTGTTTGTTGCTGGTCAGTCTCTTCTGACCCAGCCTGGCTCCCGCTCTCTGCTTTCTCTTACTATTAACTTTCCTGTTTCCAACTTTGCCTCATACTTCTTCTCCCGGTTGTTGCCCTGGGGACCGCAACCTGAGGGTAAATCTGCAGCCCAGACTATCCTCACCATTAGAGGCTCTAGTGAACACCAGATCCCACTAGACTCCGCACCCCGGCTAGCAACTACCGTCTTGCTCCTACGGCCACACTGGTACTCGTCCAAGGTAATTCCAGTGTGCCACAACACTCGACCAGCAACAACTATCTCGCTCCTACGGCCACACTGGTACTCACAAAAGGTAATCCCAGTGTCGTAACATGGCTCACCATGAGTACACACTGTACACATGACAGGTCACCCCCTTGACTTCCAGTGCAGTAGCCTTTACCCTGAACATACCGTTCTGTACTGGTAGCCTGAAGTACTTGTGTGTACTTTAATGAAATCTGGACATTTTCCCCACTCAGAGTGCGGAAAACCTTTCATCATTCTGGATCCGGTCCAATATGTTTTGGTGTTAGGGAATTTTAATTTATGTGTCATACCCATCTGTTATTGGTACATGCAAAGAATACAGATACATGTATTTATTAATATTTACATATATATCCCCATTATATTCTGCAGCACTGGTATTGGGAACAAACATAGATATAAAAGAATAACATCATACCAAGTTTTAGGGTCTGACTGTGGAGAGGGGAGTCTTATTATCAGGCTGCAAGCAGAGGAGTCTTAGGGTCAGGCTGTGAAGAGGGGAGTCTTAGGGTCAGGCTGCAAGGAAGTGTTACACGCTGAATATGGCAGCAGCATGTAATTGTGTCTCTGTGCTTCAGTAAGGAATTCCGGCTCTGGTTTTCCATACAGCTTTCCTCCTTGCTATGGATCCTGCCTAATTAACCTGCAGCTGGGATTCCCTAGCTGTGCTTTGGCCATGTGCAATCATCAGCCAATGGGGATGTGACTCTCCTTTTAAATTCCTCTCACCTGATTGCTTCTTGGCCTGCCTGCTGTTCGTGATTCCTGTGACTTGCTTTTCGTGTGTTTGCCTTCTAGTCTCCTTCTGTTCCTCTCTGCTGCCCAGCCTTCCTGTCCTCCCTCCTGGATGTGTGTGGTTCAGTGTGAGTACCCTGTCTGTCTGTGCAATCTCTCTGCTTACCACTGTTGGAGATTCCACCATTCATCAACAGTGTGTCTGTCTATGTAATCTATCTGCACTATCAGTCTCAGCCTTGCTTGCCTGCTTATTAGCTTGTGTCTGTCTGTGCAGTCTATCTGCATCTATCTGGATTCCATTCCTGCATTTGTTCTGTGCCACCCACCTGTGTAAGTCTGGCCTTTCCCTGCCTCCTCTCTCCTACGAGTCTGGTCCTGGGGACTGCAACCTGTTGTTGGGGCGCAGCCAAGTCCAACCCCACCATCAGGGGCTCTGGGGAACACCATCCGATAATATAGACTCCACGCCCTGGAACCGTTCTCGTAACAGGAAGGGAGTCTTAGGGTCAGACTGCTGGGAAGGGAGTTTTAGGGTTAGGCTGCAAGGAAGGGAGTCTTTGGGTCAGGCTGCGGGTAGGAGAATCTTAGGGTTTGGCTGCAGCAAGGGAAGTCTTAGGGTTAGGATATGGGGAACCGAGTCTTAGGGTTAGGCTGTGGGGAAGGGAATCTTGGGGTCAGACTGCAAGGAAGGGAGTCTTAGGATCCTGTTCTGCACATGCTCAGTGCGAAATATTGCTCTACTTCCACCTAGAAAAAGAAACGAAAGTGCTTTGCCTAGACACTGGCAGAGTACAGCTGTCATGGTTTTTGGGTACACCAATTGATACATATATGTAGCTTGTGAACAAGACTGCAACAAGTTAAGGCATTTTTTATGCAAATCCCTGCTGTTTTACAGTGCACACCCAATAAAGAGTCCCATCAGTAGATGAGCATTACTTAGTAATAAATCTCAAATAAATAACTGGTGATATTTTATCTATCAATCAATATACAATATATGATCATAGACATTTAACACTAATGGTACGGATCCTGAGACCTCATGAGTTATATGAGGTCATCTCATTAGTAAATTAGTATCTCTTGTAATTAGTGTAGAATAGAATTGAAAAACACTGCCTATTGTAGGAGCACTGAAATCAGCTAATTATGTTCCTGCTCTAACCCTGAGCAAGAGCAAATCTACTTATATCCATCTATTGTCGATGACAAAAAAGTAAAAGTTACTAATAACAGGTAAGTGTATGTCAGTACTTTATATTTTGACTATCATAAAAAAAAACAAGACTGAATTACACACATCACTAAAAAAATAAGCCTTACATGTTAGCAGGTAGCTAGATCTGTCTCAATGCAGTGTTATTGAAGGAACTTAGGAAGGTGAATTAAATGGTTTAAATATTTATCAGCTAGAATGAATAATTGGTGTTCCACTCAATGATTAAGTAGTTCCTTCATTTTCCTGACCTATCAAATGTGATTCTTAAATTAGATAGAGAGATAGAGAGATAGATAGATAGATAGATAGATAGATAGATAGATAGATAGATAGATAGATAGATAGATAGATAGATAGATTTCTTAGAAAACAAACAAAAAAAACAATGTTCCTGTTGTCCCTTTTTTCTGTCTCAGTATGTTGAAGCTCCAGGTTTTACTTGTTTATGTGTCCAAACACAATCTTATTTTTTCACTATTTGTGAAAAAGCCTTAATTTTATCTCTTTGTTGTTACAGTAAATTTTTAAAAATACATTTAAAATGCTTTTATTCACATAATGAACATAATGGGGCTGATTCAGAGCCCATAACAACTGATGAGATTCTAGCTGACATTCTCTAGTATGTAATAGGAAAGTGAGAGCTAGAATCTGATTGGTTGCTATGGGCAATATCTCCACTTTTCCAAACCTGCATCTTAGTAAATCTGGTCCCTGGTGTAAGCGATATAACAAAGTTTAGCACTCTGCAGTATCTCTACCCGTGTTCTCTTTGTGACAGGTGATATTGGGAGGGCTCGTGAATGTCATACTATGCTTTCCCTTCACTATGTATATACATCCTGAATATACATTGCTGACGCTTTTGAATCCTATTGCCAATAATTGCTCCAATATTCCAACAGTATACTTATGGGCCTGACTTGGAGAATATTAGCCAAGCCCATCCTATATCACACTGTATGTACTTGCTCAGTCAAACTGAGTTAAGACACATTTTAATTCTACGCCTCATTACTCAGAAGCCTAACATTCTAACACATTCTGTTTTATTACATTTTATGCCAATGATATATGCTTTTCCTTGGCAAGGGCCTTATCAAGTTCCTAAGTGGAATCTAAGCTGGGTCTTTTTGTAAAAACCTTGGAGATCATTCATGGAGGAGATCATGCAAAAGTCCCTGCCCCATGGCATCTATATAATGTTTATTAGTGTGTAAGATATCAGATGTATAATACCTAGCAAATTATTTTATCCAGACCTCTGCATGTGATACACACACACACACACATGGAGGTCTGACAGTCCGTATGGGAGACTCCTCTGTCATTCACTCTCTCCTATAGGCCGCCCCCTACAGCTATTCTGCATGCCTAAACCCACCCCAGTCATAAGATTTAGGCATGTGGAATGCGCAACCCGCCCTGATGTTCGGATCTGCTTGCATACAGAACAGAGCTGCGTACACAAGCACCAAGGGGCTGATTCAGAGTCTCGCATCCGTGTGATTTTCACACGGATGCCAGCTATTCTCCTAAACCCACCCCAGTCATAAGATTTAGGCATGTGGAATGCGCGACCCGCCCTGATGTTCGGATCTGCTTGCATACAGAACAGAGCTGCGTACACAAGCACCAAGGGGCTGATTCAGAGTCTCGCATCCCATCCGTTTTCACACGGATGCGATGCTTTTTGAAAGGTCTGCGCATGCGCTACATGCGGAAGGAAGTCGGATTGCTGGCGGATTTTATGGTATCCGCCCGCATCCGATTCCGACTGCAAAGGGGGTGTGCCAGGATATTTAAATGAGAAAATGTTCGGTTTTCTCATTTAAATATT
>WWET01000931.1:161432-172709 GCA_011038615.1 Limnodynastes dumerilii
TGGCATTTGTTTTTATTTATGATGGGGCCCCGGTGGCATTTGTTTTTATTTATGATGGGGCACCGGTGGCATTTGTTTTTATTTATGATGGGGCACCGGTGGCATTTGTTTTTTTTTTATTATGGGGCACTGCTGCAATGTATTTTATATCTTTGTGGGGACATGTGAAGGCTTTTTTATTTTTAATTTTTTTTTTTAAAAAGACTAAATGGCCATGGTATGTTTTTTAAACAGGGCATGCTGCCGATAGTAGTTCTACAAGCGCTAGCATGCCCTGTCATTCATGGGCATGCTTGCGCCTGTAGTTCTATTACCTGCAGTATGCAAATGGCCATGGTCTGTTTTTTAAACAGGGCATGCTGCCGATAGTAGTTCTACAAGCGCTAGCATGCCCTGTCATTCATGGGCATGCTTGCGCCTGTAGTTCTATTACCTGCAGTATGCCCTGTCAGACGGAAGTTTTATTTATTTATTTATTTTTAACATGGGCTGCGGCGGCGGCGGGGGGGGGGCGACGACGGGGTTTTTAAACTTTTTAAAAAAAGCCATTAAGGCTCCGACTAGTTTTTAATAAGTCGGATGTGCCTTGCACATCTGCATACTACTCTGAACAGCACCTTACGTGCTATTCAGAGTGGGCTATAGGATGCACGGAAGTGCATCCTTGAATAGCCCGTAGTCAAATGAGCATGTGCGATTCTGCATCGCACATGCTCGTAACTCTGAATCAGCCCCCAAAACACAGTCATTGTTTCACCCCTATACACAAGCAGATCCGATGCATAAATTCTGGCAGGCGCATGCACACTAATAATTTAGGTGCCTTGGCGCTGTGTAAGTCACCTAACGTTATTAGGTCTGGGACCAGCCACTGATCAGTAAAGTACGTTCACATTCCCTTCACTTTGTGCAATGCAAAGAGATCTATATATACCGGTATATTTTGATGGGTTATGACCATAACAAAGCCAATATATCTATTTACTGTAACAAACTGAAATCACAGGTTATACAAGTTACAGTCCTTGCATCTTTTTAAGCTCAAGCAATATTGTATATCAGAATATCAGTTTGATTTCCAGATCTTCAACCATACAAATGCTCACTGATCATTGTTGTATCATAGAACATACAAGTAATTGTACAGTATTTGTAGACATTCATATGCTGCTTTTTTGTAGAATCTGTGATTGACTGATGATTTATAACCATATATGTGTAAAATATCATAACAATTGATTGTATTATTTTATCTTCTTTAAGATCCAAGGATAACAGGCAATTGATTGTAATATGATCTGCACTTGTCTGAAGCAGATACTAATAAAAACAGACACAAGAGAAGCCAAACATTAATCATGTAAAAGTCACATTTTCCTGCTTTCAGATCCATAGAGAACAAACAATTTGTATCATTTTGAGGCTCAGCTAAGATATGTAAATACTGAATCCAAACTGGCCAGCTCTAGTATAAATGAAAGGAAGTGCAATGCAAACTTCAGTTGGTGAACATCAAAACGTTACCCTCCATTCACAGAGTCAATATCAAAGCTCTGTTAGCTAAAGCCTTACATAACCTTATAGAAGAGGAACACCTGTTTCTGTATGTCTATTATAAGACTTGTAGAAGTGCTTATAATGCCAGTGTGTGATGCCAGGCAGCAAGATTCAGATCTCATTATGTCTTCAGCACAAAGATTGTTGTATGACTATTTCAATATAAATAAAACACAAAATATTACACTCATGGTCGTTCTAGGCAACCTGTTAATCTTTAGTAGTGACAGCTGTGGATATACAGATCAGTACAGTGGGTAGACTGATTCACAAAATTATCATTTCCATTTGGTGCTTATTTTCAATGTGAATTTTGGGACTGAATTGCAAATCAGCATAAGGCATGGTTGCCTACTTTTGAAAAATCATTTCATGGAGAAAAGTAAAAAGGCTTATAAGTCTCTTACCTGTTTTGTCTCTTCTTTTAAATGACGCTGACGTGTTTACGTCAGCATTGCGCTGATAACGGCAGTACACATGCACAGTGCCCAGGAATAATACTATTTCTATAGTTACATTAAATTTAATGTAACTCTAGAAATAGCACCCCACAATACAATGTCCGGGAGAAAGGGGTGCTCTCCTGGGAGTCCGGGAGATCTCCCAGGATTCCGGGATTCTCAAGGACATTCCGGGAGAGTCGGCAACCATGGCATAAGGTCATAAAAAAATACAGTAAAATGCCCTTTGATTTGTCCAAGTCGAATAATGTTTGCATAAAAAATTTGAAATACAAATACATTTTATGTCCTCATAATTTTAAATTCTTAAATACATTTGCAGCATCATAGAACAATTCAATATGTATCCAACAGTGGTATATGGAGATTTTTAGCTTGGTAAAAGGGGGGTTAATAGTTTAATTTGGTGCTTCTAAGTCACTTATTTACCCTCTCTCATTCAGTTCACATGCCACAAGTAGTAGTGCCCCCAGAATGTCTTCTTGGAGACCCTTTTTTTTTTTAGCTCCTGTCCCCTTTCCCGTGTTCTGACACCACTGCATCTCACGTGTTTGTCTTTCTGCAGTCTTTGGAAACCTCTTTTTGTTTCAGACAGACAGGAAATCTGAAATAAACAACAGGGGGTATGGAGATTTATCTCAGATCTCAAAGGTCATTCAGCTCTAGTCATTCCTTTTAGTTTGAGAGAAAGAAATGTTAACTGTGTTAGTTATGCAGAGTAGATATTTTAATGAATCATCAGAATACCATCTGTTATTGGCATGTAAATGCATAATATAATAAATCTAAGTGTTTTACATTGGTTTTTCTTTTAGACTTCCAGGTTAGCCTAAGATGACATGTTGTAGACAAAATTAGATCAAATAATTCATCTCCTGCAGTAAATCTCTTATAAAGTATCTAAATTTGTTTCTTTCTTTTCTCTCAATTGTCTATACCCCTCAACTTTAAAAAAAATATTTTATAGAACATAAATTTTTCCACAGCAAAAAGTGGTTTTATTGAAACATTCCACGTATTCCCTAAGCCTGATTGGTTCAGTTGCTGAGTGGACCAGTTGTGTGATTTAAATGAGATAAACTCTTCAGTGCTAGGTTAGGTGGATCCCTGATTGGCTGTCCTATAGGTTATCAACAGTAGGAAATATGTTTTATGTAGAGTGTTTATGTTTTATGTAAAATATTATAGAAATATTGCTACAGTTAGTCTGGCCACACACACTAGAACAATTATTGGTCCAAGCATCTAGTTTCAAACATGATAAAACATTCCTTAAACGCTCATTCGATTATTGTATTGTTTGGAATGCCTGACTGATTTTGGACCCAAGCTAACAATATTTTGATAGGGATGGAATATTGCTAAGCGATGTGGGAAACAGGAGCCCAAGCATGGGAGGAAAAACTATTGACACACTGCAAACAAACACTAAGGTTCCTACAATACATTGAGTACCCATTCTGCTGTACAACTATATGCTTTCTCAGTTATCCCATCCATTCTACTGTACAACTACACGCTTTCTCAGTTATCCCATCCACTCTACTGGACAACTATACGCTTTCTCAGTTATCCCAACCATTCTACTGTACAACTATATGTTTTCTCTGCTATCTTACATATTCTACTGTACAACTATACGCTTTCTCAGTTATCACATTCACTCTACTGTACAACTACATGCTTTCTCTGCTATCCTACCTATTCTACTGTACAACTTTATACTTTCTCAGGCATTCCATCCATTCTACTGTACAACTACACGCTTTCTCAGTTATCCCATCCAATCTACTGTACAACTATACGCTTTCTCAGTTATCCCATCCCTTGTACTGTACAACTATATGCCTCCTCAGTTATCCCATCCACTCTACTGTAGAACTATACGCTTTCTCAGTTATCCTACCTATTCTACTGTACAACTATATGCTTTCTCAGTTATCCCATCCATTCTACTGTACAACTATACGTTTTCTCAGTTATCCCACCCATTCTACTGTACAACTATACGCTTTCTCAGTTATCCCATCCATTCTACTGTAAAACTATACGCCTGCACAGTTATCCCACCCATTCTACTGTACAACTATATGCTTTCTACGTTATCCCACCCATTCTACTGTACAACTATATGCTTTCTCAGTTATCCTACCCACTCTACTGTACAACTATATGCTTTCTAAGGTATTCCACCCATTCTACTGTACAACAATATGCTTTCTCAGCTATCCCACCCACTCTACTGTACAACTATATGGTTTTTCAGCTATCCCACCCATTCTACTGTACAACTATACATTTTCTCTGCTATCCCACCCACTTTACTGTACAACTATACACTTTCTCTGCTATCCCACCCATTCTAGTTTACAACTATATTCTTTCTCAGTTATCCTACCCATTCTACTTTATAACTGTATGCTTTCTCAGCTATCCCACCCACTCCACTGCACAACTCTATGCTTTATCAGCTAACCCACCCACTCTACTGCACAACTCTATGCTTTCTCAGCTATCCCATCCACTCTACTGTACAACTATATGCTTTATTAGTTACCGTTATTCAGATACTTCTTGCAGTGACTGATATGTTGTTAGCTATAGGGTAAATCTTGGTTTGGCATCCTAGCAGGTTTTTCTTTAGTTATTTTTGTTAACTTTTAATAATATTACATTATATCAAAAAGATTTTGTTTTGTTCTGTGTCCTTGACAAATTACAGCCTCTCTGTTTACCAAGCGACAGTCAGACCAGGCATATCACAGATGTGTTATATGCGTCAGCTGTTTCTGTGTAATTGCTATCAGAGAAGGAGACCATTGTTTCAGGAATGAGCTTCATTGATCTGTCTTTTGAGTCTGTGTTTTTACAGCTAATATTCTTCAAGCTGCAAAATATGATAATCAAGACAACAATTCTTTTAAAGCACTATGAATATTTTGTTATTGCAAATTATATTGCTGATGCCAGAAATTTTTTCTTGAAGGTTAAAGGTTAAATTACACAAAACACATTTAGGAATAACAATAACAATAAGGCAACCGGTACCTTCGTAAACGTCTTGACCCAAAAGTAAATGTATCTTAAGGCCATTTACTAACATTGGGCCAGATCCAGACCTAAGTGCACTTTCAGTACGATCTCAAAGCATATTTACGTAAACGTAAGTATTATTTACTCCCCTGGGCACTCCCCTCGGTCGCACATAATTAACCTGATTTACGAGTACCAAACCCTACCTTAACTCCTCCTTGCGTAAGTATGGTCGTACATAATGGATTATCACATGTAACTGCCTACGATGTACAATTTAAATGCCTCCCTCCGCCTACAATGGGTATTTCCGGCTGACATATAGATGGCACGCCCCTTCGTTCGTAGTTACAAGGAAGGTACGTACGATCACAGTTACGAAACCTAACATCTGCATGTGCAGTGCATACAAAAAGTCAAAATTACGCATGTAGCAAGCATAAATATGCTTTCGTAATGAACTCAGGATCTGGCCCATTTTAGATCTTAATTAGTCATTTATTTCCCAAACAGAGGTATATTGTGTGATATTTTCAATTCACAGTCCTGTTGTTTCAATAAACACAATATATAACTTTGTTATTTATTGGTTGTAACTAGACACAGTATCAATAAGGTACATCAAATAATTAAGTTTTGTTGAAATTACAACCTAAATAAGCATTCTTGAATGGGTTTGGTATATTATCAGAGTGGTTAGAAAGAGCTCAAATCACTCTGTGTGCAGGTTGTGAACCACAGTAATCTCCCTTTATAGAGGGTTAGCATATATACACACCTCTAGCTAACCTATTAAATTGGTTTAATAGAATGCAAAGCAACAACCAGGAGCTGAATTATATTAAGTATAAAGACCCCATATTATTCCATAGAGATTATAAAGGCCACACTTATTCCATAGAGATTATATTTCAAGTGCCTAAAGCTCCCCCCCCATGTCTGCACCAACGCCGATGCGCGCTTCGCTCAAAGACTAAGCTTTGTCAAGGCATCAACCCGATGCCAGTCAGCTGAAGGCTTAAATGTAGCCGTGGAACCAATCATCTTCTGAGAGGACGGACAAACCCACAATGTGGTCCGTCCCCCCTAATTGCAGCCAATGCGGCACTATGATAATGGGTCTCCGCCCCCTGCAGGTGGACCCAAGTACCGCCCATCAAGGATTGACAGATGTCCTGTCAGCAGTGATCACATAGAAGGAGGGGACCAATATGGAAATGAGAAATAAAGTATAAGGGAAGTCTTTTACGATTTGTGTAAAAATGAATACAATGTGTTGGTGCATAATACCTTGGTAAGGAAATGTTGTAGCAAAGTACATTGGTAGAGATCTTATAATAGTGATATTTATGCCAAGATATCTAATAAATCTCTCCTTAAATCAGTGTGTTTTTTTTTCTGTTATCTCAAGGTTACATAATCAATTATCTGTTAATTACATTTAATAAGTGTATGGTAAAAATTAAAAAATGAGAAACAAAAGAATATTTTTATTTTGTAGCAGATAAATTAATAAATTCATAATTAGTAATATATACAATAAATATAAATGGATGAATAATATAAAGTGATCTTCCTTAGCTTATTTAGCGGAAACAAGTGGTACATGAGAAATATCCTAATAACTACTAGACACTTTATTAATTAATGCCAAGAAAGAGATAAATCCGTGAGAGGCGCTGAACTAACCTAAAAAAGTGTGATATACTGGGTAAAACATAGTCCATAAACTATCGCTCTAGTGTGTGGACTGCAGGTGAGGAAAAGTCTTGTGGGTGTCCAAGGGTTAAAGCCTAATGCACATAAACTTGTCCAGCAGGGAAATAAAATTAAACATTTATTATACACAAAAGGCGGAAAACAGATAAACATGTGGACATAAAACAATAAAAACAGGAACAAACTGTCTCCGTACCGAGAGATGGAAAGACCGCATCCGACAGGTGGCTGAAGGAGCTCCAAGGCAGCTTGTTGGAAAAGTCCTGTGGAGACGGAATAATGGTAACTGCGGAGAGGAAGCGGTGAAAACAAACTACCCATGACGCGTTTCAGGCAGGCATGCCCTTTCTCAAAGTCGTAATGATAGTTCAGTGAGTATGGGTATTTCCGTCCATTCCTCTCATTGTGGAAGATTCTGGGCCGTGTTCAGAGATCCGTCTGGCGATCGGTCCACAAATATACGCACAGACTGAGCAAGTAACACTCATCAAAGTCACTCCCCTTACCAATCCATGTCCACGGAGACTTCCGTCTCCATAGACCAGCTGCCAGATTCTGTGGCCTTTTCCGAGCGTATGTGTCCTCCGTCCGTGCGTATCTTTATAATCGCGCCCACTTCCCTTCAAATAAATGCCCCCCCCTGCCCATTTATATGTAAATTCCTCCGTGCGTATTTTACCGTGGGAAATCCATGCGTATTTACCCACGTCCGATTCACAAGTCCGTCCGTGAGGCACTTCCACGCGTATAGTCTATGTGAACAGCGTATAAAAAGTTATTACGCATGTGTAGTTGAAGCATACTTAAAAATACGCACAGAAAACGTAAAAAAAATGGATCTCTGAATATGGCCCTGTAATTGGAGGAAGTACACCCATTTCAGTTTGGGATCTTATGGTGTTTTTGTGAAATCTGACATTGATCCTCGGTGTCCCTGTGGTATTTGTATCTATCTTGCCAATGAGGCAGCAAACAGGGTTTGGATCTGTTTCAGTTTCTGATCTATAAGTAACATGGTGCATCTTTTGCCATAGTTGCCATAGCTTCACCTGTGTGAACGGAATATTATTAGTCAGTATTCCATTTGGATCAGGTCTGGTGAAAGAGAGTTAATTTTTGTTAGTGGATTGTTTAGAAAAGTATAGACTGGGGCTTCCGGTGAGCGGCACATCCGGTATGGCCGCATTTTAGCACAGCTCATTCTTGTCGCGCCAATCTATCCCCATCCACTCGCAGTGACCTGCTTTTTTAACTCATAATTGCCCAGCCAGGGTTTAAAAAAAGTGAAGCACAATTGCCTGGTTTGGGGTAGATTGGGCAGTAGGAACATCTTATTGGCCATTAGTGAGGCTTAATCCCTGCTCCCTGGCTCACGTTGAGTGGAGTGGCTGAGGACAGGAGTCAACAATCTGTTGGTGAATGGTGGCTTGGTGACGGGTGGCTTGTGGACAGCATCCTGTTAAGGCCACGGTATGAATCGGCACTACTTTCCACTTTTTCAGTACACAATACTGCCATACAAAGCGGACTTGGAGGACAGCGTCTTTTTCTTTTAAGAACAGCCCCATAATAATATGTGTGGTTTCCCGCCAACTGTAACAACTGGGTGCCATATTGGACTTGTCCTAGGGAGCCATTTACCTGTGTTGGATTACAAAGGAGAAAACAGTCGGAACACTTACAGAGATTTTGGACCAGCACTGGGATATGTTCTATTGATCTAGTATCAGAGGAACATTTTTAGTGCTTTCCATTGCAGTGGTGTGAGATAGACAGCCTTTGGCTATGCTTGGAACCCCAACTACTGGTTCTAAGTAGGAAGGCATCTCAATACGAAGGACATTATCACAGAGGACCTTGTTGATTATACTTTGCTTTTATCAACATAGCAGCCAGGAGATGGTTCTCCGTTAATTGGATGTTCTATATACGCGGTCTTAAAGACACCACCTGCCACTAGTACCAAACTGATGAAACAAGAATCAGTGCAACCCAGAACCCAGGACCGTACTGCTAGGAAACCCCTAACAGTGACTGAACCCTGGGAGCACCATGATTCAGGATGATAGAGTGTAACACAAAGGCACAAGAAAATGTCACTTAGTACAGTCAAAGGGGGCACTTAGGAAGAGAGCGGCTGAGGGAGAGGGCCCTGCCCACCCTCTCAAAAATAGTAAACTGAAAAAAGGAAACACAGCGCTGTCATTAAACTAAGTAAAGTAGATTCACCAGTTTTGAAATAAAAAAAGAGCAGTAGTTAAAGGTAATATTTTTTATAGCAAAAACAACCATATAGAAATATATAAGACCAATATAAAATAGGCACTGTTATTAAATTATTAATATCAATAGTGCCATAAGCCACAAAATAACCTCCGTAGTATAATTTGTATATATAATTAGGATCCAAACAAGTCTTTTAGGAACACAGGTGTCCTATTTAATTAAGGAAGTATCTGTTCTTGATAGAAGGTATTTGTGGACAGAGTTTGTCAATAGCATAGAAAGTCACAGTAGTTAGAACCCGATTTCAAAATGAAACAATAGATAACCTCCTTTTGTTAGTTCATTCGAAATCCGTTAGATGTAAAAAAAAAATGACCATGGATGTATATAGGACACGGGGGTGGAGGCCTGGCCCACTGCTCCAGGAAGCTCCAGGGATAGGAGTAGAGCGGCAATGTCAGTAGTGAATGCTCCAGGTAATCTCTGCAGCGTCCAGATTCTCTGCTGGCCAATCGGGATTTGTATCTGCACTACAATGTTGAAGCTTGAAACAATTGTGGCTATTGTGGCTAGTAATAGTACCTGTATTTTAAAATCCACTGACGCATTTCGTACTCAACCCAGGACTTTTTCAAAGTAAAAAAGAATAGTATAACACAAAAGGGCAAGGAAAGTGACACTTGCACCTAGAGAGAACAGTGAGGAAGGAACAGTGGAAGGGAGGTCAATGGAGCAAGACCAGAGAACCAGACCAGGGGAAACAATCACTCAGGAGAGACAACAGCAGGACTGACAAGGGGGAAAGGACCCCCAAAGCAGATGGAGGATAGCCAGTGAACCAGAAGAGGACACAGGGAAGGAACATGCAGCAACACACAGAAAAGCAAAGAGCATGATATGGAAACGAGGTCACCGAACACAATGCTATAATCGTCAGTAAGTGAACCATGCTGCCGGAAAAATAAAGGGCAGAGGACCAATCAGGAGGCCAGAACTACCTTCAGCACATGATAGGACAGGAATCTGCTACAAAGCAACAGCTAAATGTGCCAAATGAATGGACCAATGTATAAATTGCATCCAGTTTCTAGGATACAGTCAGGACACCAAAATCAAAGCAGAATTTTTATTAATAACAGTGGAAATTCACAGCTTTGCATAGACCACATTTTTTTGTTTGATTATTTGTGCAATATTTCACCCCTGCTGGTCTTTTATCTACCCTACTGCTATGTAATTGTCCACACTTGTATTATTTCGCTCACATTACTCTTAAAGGTTAAGTTTGTTTGGCAAATCAACACAAGTAAACATTAAATACATGTCTGTCACTGCTCTGACTGATATGGTAATCCTGTTGGCTAGAGGGAGAACCAATGGAAATGTATGCAAAGCAATGCACTGCAAGGATGTAGCGCCTATGTACCTATGTAAATTCTCTAAGCACATTTTTGAATGTAAGAGAGTTTCATTTATGTATGAATGCAGGGTCAAGTCATGTATATAATGTTATAGTTACTTTGGAGACCAAACAATTCTAGTTCCCAGCGTTGTAAGTAGAGTACTTGCAAAGAACACAGTTTTCTTTTTCAAATTATACTTGTACTGCACCCCCTTGTGGCCTAATTGTGAACAGAAATTTAACCTGCTAAAGTTATAATCTCAATAATGTTTAACCAGTGAGCAAACTAATACCATCCAAAGGCCCAAACCTTACTTTTTCTCTTGGTATTAGGAGCTAAATATTTAATAATATAAGAAGACACATATGTTTTATCTGTGTGCAGCTTAAACAAGTGTTACAAGCTTTTACAAAAAAATAGTCATAGGGGCTTATTCAGTTTGGGAGTAAGGGCAAAACAGATGCAAGTGTACAGCCCAGCTAAATCATTGGCACATGGAACTCACATACTGCATAGCTCTATGTTTAATCTATAAATTAATGTTGAGCTAAGAAACTTCACCTCACAGTTCCAATTATGCTTTCACAATTTATATTTACCTCCCTTTATAGTTCCGCATGGTATTGCTCAGGTCTACACCATGGTTGCCTAATTTTGCAAATGAATATCAGGGAGATTGTAAGAGCACTATCAAGGTGCTGCACCAAAGGGGTGTGTCCTGTAGCACCAAAGAGGTGTGTCCTGTAGCACCAAAGAGGTGTGTCTTGTGAATAGCTCCACCCATAGGTGTATCTAGCACTGCCAGGAAAACTATTTTACAATAAAAATGTCAGTATTTATTGATTATTAAATTGTCAGTGAATACTTTCATTACTATC
>WWET01000931.1:186814-202039 GCA_011038615.1 Limnodynastes dumerilii
ATCTTCAACACTGGTATCTTCAACACTGGCATCTTCAACACTGGTATCTTCAACACTGGCATCTTCAACACTGGTATCTTCAACACTGGCATCTTCAACACTGGTATCTTCAACACTGGCATCTTCAACACTGGTATCTTCAACACTGGCATCTTCAACACTGACATATTCAAAACAGGCACCTTCAACACTGGCACCTTCAACACTGGCATCTCCAACACTGGTATCTTCAACACTGGCCTATTCAACACTGGTATCTTCAACACCGGTATCTTCAATACTGGCGTCTTCAACACTGACATCTTTAACACTGGAATCTTCAACACTGGCATCTTCAAAACTGGTATCTACAACACTGGTATCTTCAACACTGGCATCTTCAACACTGGTATCTTCAACACTGGCGTCTTCAACACTTGCACCTTCAACACTTGCACCTTCAACACTGGTAACCAAGTTTTTTGTACACCTGAATCTCACCCATTTACATCTGCTTTGTGGACATTCCAAACACCACAAAATATACTTGTTTCTTCTCTTCCTGTATATACATTTGGCTGGTGTGATGACATTTCACAATTATTTTGCTCCATAGTAGGTATAGTCTTATACTGAATAGAACCTGGATGTTAAGTCCTATATTTTATCCTACAAGGAAAACTAATGTCCTATAGAAAAGCATGTCACATTCTGCAGCCAGGTCTGGATAAGTGGGAATATCCTGCAAAACAATACTGGAATTGCTGTTCATATTTGAAGGACACCGATGAATTATATAATGTAGCTTGGACTAATTCATTCCACTAGAGGGCTGAATAGCACTGTAATGTTTTCTTATGTACTCTGCTGTATACATAAAATATAACAAACCTCACTTTTACTATAATTATGTTGGTTAAACTTAGACAGTCAGACAACCACACAGCTATTACGTTTATCATATATATCATTTATATGTAATGTATTTGATCTGAAATATCTTGCTTTTCTGAGCATAAAATCTGCTTGAACAAGATGGCCCAGATCCAGAGCTACGTCCGCTAGTATATTTACGCTAGCCAGAGACGTAAAAACGCTATTTTGTATGTACTGCGCATGCGTGGGGCAGATGTTTTACGGCACGTAACTCTGAACGTACATACCATCCTAGTATCAAGAGCGCAATTACAAACGAAGCGGCGTGTCAGCCATACGACCCCCGTAATTAGGCGGGGTGAGGCATTTAAATCGTACAGTGTGGCGTGCTTAGGCGCATAAGTATGTGCAGCCATTACGGCTGACAGGAGTTACGCTTTCAAAAGTTAAGGTAAGGTTTGGAAAGCGTAAAACCGCAAAAGTACATACGATTGAGGGGAGTGCATAGTAATTACTATAGCGTAAATACACTACGCTAGGAAACGTAAAGGGAACGTAGCTCTGGATCTACCCCGATGTGCTTATATTTCTATTATAAACTCTTTATTAAATATTGACCTGTGATTCCCTGTAGCAATAACACTCTTGTTAACACTGCACCAGAGTATTGCAAAGAAGCCTTATATCTCTGTCGCTTTTGAGATAGAACAAAATGGCGTTAACTTAATGCGTTGCATGTAGATCAGTGATGGACAAACTGATACAATCAAGGACTGCATATGAGGTTATTTAGCCTACAAAAAGGGCAGCATGTTACCATTTATATATTTGTAATACTGGGGAAGAATAACAATGGGGATAAAAACTATAAGATACACAGGAGACAATAGACAAGTATGCTAAAGGAATACTAGAAAGGCAATAGATAACAGCATATATTTAATGGAGCATCCAATATTGAGATGTTTCCCAATGCAACCTGTCAGGTTCAACCTATTCTAGAATGTGTTTGTTAAATGAAAGGCAAAATCTGATTAGTTGGGGAACTTTATTTTTCCTTTTAGATACTCCATTAAATTTTACACCTGTTGTAAATAAAAAAACAAAAAACTAGCAACAACAAAAAAGTCACAATAAAATACAATGAAATGGATACTGTGAAGATTTATTCGTAAGCACAGAATAGTGATATACAAAACACTGGACTAGAAGTCCCATAAAAAAGCACTCCATCATTCCATCGGATGACCACTTTGTACCAAATTATAAGCCCCTAATGTACATTTTCACTGAATACATTACTAGTATGTTAAAATCTTGCATTGGAGAAACTTTAAATAAAGTGTAACACACAGGCATATGGCTAGATTTACTAAACTGCAGAAAAGGAAAAATAGGGGTGTTGTTGCACTATAGCAACCAATCAGATTCTAGCTGACATTTTTTTAGTAATAGAAAAGTGAGCTAGAATTTGATTGGTTGCTATGGGCAACATCTCTATTTTTCCATTTACACAGTTTAGTAAATCTAGCCCTAAGTGCTTCTACAGCTTATATTTTAATTCATGCATCTGTTGCTGCATTACTACATGACACAATCAATGTTATGCTCTGCATTAGATTCTGAGATGACTAGTTATTAAAAAAATTATCCCAGTTTTTGCATCAGACTTCATCCCCATATTACTTGGAGCCTTAATATTTTACAATACTATAGAATTGCTGCACATGGCTGTATTCAGACTTAATAACGTGCATAAAAATATGCAGGCCGCGTGCTTATGTTTGCTGTCTGCACATGTGCTCGGCAGATGTTATGCATAAGAACTCATTACGCACGGAGTTGATCTAAGAACCTGATGACATCAGTAAGAAGGGGCGTGTCATCACACCGTAAGAATGAGGTTAAGAAAAGTGGTTGGGGGACATTTAAACTGGACAGTGAGGGCTGGGTTAGGCACTTCCATTCCTACGTTTGCAAACTCTATGGTGACGGAGAGAAGAGAGTGTCATGGGAGTGTGCTTTCCACTTAGATGCGTAGTTTTGTGAATTCATGCGTACTTATTTCCTTCTTAAGTCTGAATCAGGGCTATCACCATCATAGGATGAGCTTAGCAATGCAGTACTATTAGAGACAGCTATGGATTCTCTTCCAAGATGTCTCAGTTCCATGCTCCCATTGGTACAGCAGTGAATTATAGACAGTACATGCAAGATGGATCATTTTCACAGAACAGCGCATATCGCAGAACTGCAAAATGTCTCTGTAAATGTAAATGTCATCATGAGAAGCAAATGGTACAAAGAATCTTAATATATTATTAAATAGGTCCCAAAATCTACAACAATGCATACAAATGATACATGTTTGGCCTATGGGTATGTAGCAATCATTATATATAACAGTGTAAATGATTATTTATGTACTGTAAGTAGTTTAATTGTCTCTTGCATATCTTCATTGTACATATTAGTTATAATGAAATGAAAGAAATTATGATCAACTTTGACATAAGAAATATGACTATTATCCCATTACCTTTAAACATTTCTTAATTATCATATTAAATGCTAATGTTATCAGTGGCATCAGAACATTTTTAAATTTGGGTAGCAAACTTTATTTTTATTGTTTTGATACCCCTAAATTTCCATGGACTGTATTCAGACCTAAGAGTGCTGCCCAGTGATGTTACGCCATCTTACGGAGTTCTGTGGAATCAACTCCGTGCGCACTGACATGCAATGTGTAGCATCTGCTGCCTGCATGTGTAGATTTGACTTTCAAGTGGCTTGCGTATGTCCCCTTGTGTTATTAGGTCTGAATTCAGTCCAATGTCACACAGTGATGTCCCCAATTCACATGAATATGCCACAGACAGTTCATATGAACATACATTCAACAGCAATGCCTCAAAACTTCCTCAGCTCCCTGGCGACCCTCTTATATTATTCTTTAGTTGCCCCACACCCTTCTCATTCTTACACACAAGTGTGGGTCCCTGTAACATACGGCCCTATTTCGAAAGGGCCATTTGCTCCCAGCCAGTTCTGAACTGGCTGGGATATCGATTGCTTCTGCCTCGATGAAGCATAGCAATCTTTCCCCGGAGCACCGAACACGGTGCTATGAAAGGTGAGCTTCCCCCAACCCAAACCCTAAGTCTCCCCCCTGCTACCTAACCCTAAGTCCCCCTCGCAGCCTAACCCTAAGTCCCTCCCCCCGCAGCCTAACCCTAAGTCCCCGGTGGCAGCACTTACAAATGTGGTTTGCATACTCACCCACTCATAAAAAAAAAATAAAACATTTTTGCGAGGGCTCGCATTCGAAATAGAGACATCCGAAAAACAGCTTTGAGTACTCGCAACGCTTACACACATGGGGCCGGATCCAGAACTAATAAAGTCAGGGGATTTATGCAAGTCATAAGTCCCCTGACAAGTAACATCAGCACACGCGGATACGTATGTTAAAAGTTCCTATGAAGGGGCTGACTCTTCACTTACGCATGTCAAATCCCTGCCAGTAGGCATGCAAATAAATGGCCGGGGAACAGCACTTACGCATGTATCCATCCAGACGCCAATCCTTGCGTAGAAGTTAAGGTAGGGTTCTGGACACATGAGTACTCCTTCAGAGAGAGGGGGAGTGACAGGAGCATCATTTCCCCCCCCCCCCCCCCACCCACCACAACAACCCCACACATATGGAAAGCAGGCAGGGGTCTGGATCCAGCCCATGATTTTTTACTGATCCTTCACTTGAGTCTTGTTTCCAATCACTGATAAATAAGTGTACATGTGAAATAAATATATTGTATGTGTGATAAACCTAGCCTAGACCAGGGTACCACACATGTATGGAGTTTACAAGCATAGGTGTCACTGTCAGTGTAAAGCATATAGATAGCAATAAACAGGGCTCCTCTTGGAATGCTGGAACAAGAAAAATAGTTTTCAGAAAAACAAAAGTAAGGTCACATATTAAACCCTACCTATGAGTGCAATGCAGACACGTTCAGGTGTGAAAGGGGTTAATGTTTGCGTTTGAAAAAGAAGCAAAAGGGGAGGAGAGGGGAGGATCAGATTTTTGGGAGAATTGGATCCCCTCCTCCCCAGGACTGCTTGGAACAAATGGGATATTCATCAAGAGCCTATCCATGCCAAAGAACCTCCCAGAGGGAAATGAGTGGAAGCCCAGACTATAGGGCGATCCTCCTTATAAACCCCTGCAGCCTTCCCCCCTCATTCTCTACAGTCTGACAGTGTGACAGCAGACAGACAGACATGCGCCCCGGACTGAGCGCCCTGGTCATCTCCCTGCTCCTGGCTGCTCGCGGCTCAGGTCAGCAGCCTAATGAGAGGTAAGATGTTAATTACATGATGCATCAGTACTTTGGGTGTACACATCATCGTGCCACACTACCTGTCCATCCTTTGCTGTGCCTCTTGCTAACACATAGTCCATGAAGAATAAATACCAAGTGCTTGTCATTTGCAGTTCTGCTGTATAGAAGTCGTGCACATTGATGTGTATTGCTAAACATCATACACACGCAATATTGTATGTGATATGTCAGACTGTTCTGTACATCATAGGATGTGGATGGTGACTGTAACATGCCTGAGAGGTCAAGTACAACGACATGTCACCTATGTGAGGCGGGGGCTACTTTTGCTTTGTTGTGGAAGTGATCTGTGTGCTCTTGTCAGATATGTTACCTCTGGCTCTGTATGCACCATGCTGCTTCTGCAAACACACCCATTGATCCGCTGCCTTCACGTATCGCCTACAACTTACCTATCTCTCCCCATTCATGTCATTCCTGGGCTACTCCCATCCCAAAGATGGCTTAGTCTGTCCTAAAGATGGCTTATGTCGTGTTAAACTCCCTTACTTATACAGTATTAAAGCTAGAAACACGGAATTGCCTCTAATACTGAGTCTTACTAAATGGCTAATCATTAGCAATTGCAGTCTGCTTATGAACTTCTATTCTCCTGGTTCCAGATGTACAAAGCCTGTCAAATTCACATTTGAAAGCTTCTGCTCACATTTATACCTAGATTTCAGTAGATGATGTTTAAATAGATTTTCATGCACTAATTAGATCTTCTATATCATACATTTTCAGTATGTATCATATCATTCAGTATGTATATATCATTAGATCTTCTATATCATACATTTTCAGTATGTATCATATTAGTACTTTTAACAAAGGAGATTGATTTGCAGTTCCATTGAGCTGGTATCTTATTTTGTATGTATGGAACACAATAATATTGTTTTATTTGTTTCATTTGTTAGGAGGAGTTCTAAAATACAAATATTTGTAGTAGGAATGACATTCTCCTCTTACCTAGTTCTGTGTAATAGATAACATTGTCTGGATCTGGCTGGATTTTTGGCAGGCGCTGCACCACTTTTATCCAGGGGGCATCTTTATTAACATATATGCAGCATTGATTGGTCTCACCATCTGCCATATATTCTAATGAGACCCAAAAGGCACTTTACTAAGATGTGACCTGGATGCAGTGACAGAGGACATCTGAAGTTCCAGAGTGGAATGCATTGGTAGCACCAAAGTGACTTGGCAATAGAAAATGCGAGCAGGCTCTGAAGGTTTTATGGCGCTTCACTGTTTTAATAAATATAAAAGTACTTGTTTTTACTTGAAAAGTCTAAAAACTCATGTTTTAGGACTTTTGCGTAAAAAGAAAGTTATTAAATATGCATCTTTACCTGTATGACAGATGTTATGGACCTATTACTCTTTTCTGAATGGACATTTGCACATTTTTATTGCAACTTATCCACCTTATTATGTAGGAAGCAGATGTGCACTACATTCTTTACTTATTTTGTTGTGTATGGTGAGTAACTGTCCTATTCAGTACTGTATAATCAGCTTTGAACATGCCTTGTGACCAGGCCAACCTGCAGTGGCTAGTGTCAACATACAGCAAAGTATGACATGTTTACTGTGTGATGTTACTGTTACTATGGCTGATAAAGTATTTTCCAGGCATTTTAATCATGTATCCAATAAAGGAAAGGATGGAAGAAGCAGCTACCTGCATAGTGTCTGTTCTTGAGCAGGAATAGCAGTACTTGCTCTTTCATCATCAGGGTGTCAAATAGAGAATTGTATGTTCAATGTCACACCCTCAATATGAAAGACCCTTTATTGAAGCATATATAGTTGAAGATAACAATAGCACAGGCACAGTAGATCAATTTTATCCATTAAAAATTCCCCATGATATGGTTAGTCATGCTTACATCAAATTTACAGTATGTCTTTTCTGTGAAAAAAAAGGTTAATGCAAATAATCTCCATATTTACCACATGTATGTTATCTCAGATCTTTTCCAGCGTGGAAAGATGAGTCAGGGAGTGAGTAACATTGTGTGGGACCGGAGAAGACAAGAAGGTTTAACATCCTAAGGGGCTTTAAAATGGGTTATAGTATTAGAGACAAAGAAAATGCACATCATGGGGAAGAACCTGATTGGTTGCTATTGTCAACACCTCTTTTCCTCTTTAGAAGTTACCTTAAATACACCCCTAGCTCTGTGCAGCAAAATAACAGATGCTAAAGAATGTTAATATGAATTGAAAAGCTGTATTCTAAAGCCAGAATGAAGAAGAAAAATGTGACATAAGGAAATGTTTAAAAATCTTTTCATTTATAGGTAAAATTGCGCACCACTGCAATGTCATGTTTGGATAGCTCAGTCAAGAGGCCAGATTTACTAAACTGCGGGAAAGTAAAAGTGGAGATGTTGACCATAGCAACCAGTCAGATTCTAGCTGACATTTTCTAGTATGTAATAGGAAAGTAAGAGCTACAATCTGATTGGTTGCTATGGGCAACATCTCTCCTTTTCCTTTCCCACAGCTTAGTAAATTTGGCCCAAGGAGCCTAAAGTAAACAAAAGCAGCCCTGCTTTTAAGATTTGTTTGTTTCAGTCTGGAAAAACACACTTTTGAGTCTAATTATATAATAGTGATGGACTGGATCCTGATTTAATAGTAATGGCCATTTTCTGCAAGCTGCATGCAGAAAACGGGGGTGGGGCGGCATGTTTAAAGCTTGTCTGCATGGTAGGTTCGGCTAAATGTTAAGGTAGAGTCCTGAAACCTCAAGTGCCAGGGGAGTGTTCTACCTCTGCCCCTCTGGATCGCATGACAACCCCATAGTGGACCTCTGTAGCCTTGGATCCCATTTCAAATAGTGCATTAGCCAAGGTCTCACTGATTTCTCTCATACAATCTTAAACTGAAAGGGCCAGATCAAGACTTCTATTCGATGCAATCGGATCACATTATGCAGACATCTGTGTGATCTCATTGTAACCACTCCCACATACGAATGGACTTCCAGTAGCTAGGACCAGCAGAGAACATAAAAGCATACACAATCCAATTGAAACCCATGGAAAAATCAGATGTCTGAATATTCCACAAAGAGTGGGTGCCTTTTAAGGACTGAGAAAATACCAAGAAATATCTGCTCTTCATTTTAGAATATGAAATCTGAAGCTTCACATGTTACATTTAGGGTCACTGCGGTTGAGAAATGAATAGCAGGTTTTAGCCTCAACCACCTCAGATGGGAGAATATTCCACTTATCTATCACCCTTTCAGTGAAGTCATTTTTCCGCACATTTCCTCTGAATCTACCACCCTGCAGTTTATATTCATGTCCTCGTGTTCTATTACACCTCTTCCTCTGAAAAATGCCCCCTCCTCTAGCCGGTCACAACTCTTCATATATTTGAAAGCTGCTACAACTTAGGTCAGTAGAGACTTTATTTGACTGTCAGTAGTTTTGTGCTGAATAAAATAGTGGTTTCCAGGAAAATTACACTAAAAACATATCATACAAGCTGTCGGGGCACTGGATTGCTCATGTTTGTGTTTCTTTTTCTGGTTCTTTTTTTTTTTAAGTTTACAAATGATGGTTTTAAGATATAGTCTGCAAAGGAGGAAAATTTGACCTCACTTAGAAGACATGTGCATTGGTGTTTATGAGATCCCTGGTGATTAGCTTTATGAGTTGAGCGTCTATTGCAGTGTAAGATGAGATATCCTTAGTGTGACAGATCGTGCATAGCTTTAACTCAGACACAGCACTGGGTTTATAGTGTACATGAACTTTTCTCACCCTGACAGTCTGGATAACCTGCAAGTTACAAATGTATAGTGATATCATATATTACAAGAGATTGATTAACACTTCACCCTCTTTCAAACCCAATTAGTAGATCATTAACCAACTATTCCTTGATGAAGCCTAAATTATTGGTAACTAATAGATAACCCCATGACTGGTGTAGAGTTGTTAGTAACTGTTCTAAAATCTCTACAAATGTATGCTTTTAACTCCATAATCAAAAGCATTTCTGCTCACTGGTGTCCTCCAACCTGTGCTCACCGCTGTGTTCTCAATGCATTGTTTGCTGTGGTCCAAGAGCCTGCACTCCCCCAGTGTTGCATTCAATGCCTGATTGCTTGTATCCTCCAGTTTGTACCCACCACTGTGTTCACGGCACAACTTCTGTTCACTGGTGACCTCCAACCTATGCTCAATGTCTTCTCTCTGGTCTCCTCCAGCCTCTGCTCACAGTTGTGTTTTACTTACAGTGTCTTCTTTCTGGTATCCTCTAGTCTGTACTCACTACTGTGTTCTCAATACAATGTCCACTCGCTGGTGTCTAGTGTTTGACTTCCATTATGTTCTCAGTACAAGATATGCTCACTTGGTGTCCTCCAGCCTGTGCTCACCACTGTGTTCTTTCATTGTAGGCACACTTTTACTTGTGGTGGAAATCTAACTGGAGATGCAGGAGTACTTGGAAGTGAAGGTTTTCCAGGGGTATACCCACCAAACAGCAAATGTACATGGAAGATTACAGTAAGTGGATTATATATTTTATCACCATTCCACTGGCTTCACTTTAAGAGCCAACAATTAACAGCATGATACCATTCATTTATTCACAGTCATGAATTCTATGGTTCTATTGCTGTAGGTACAGGTTGTATTTATACTGAGCAGTAGTTTGTGTTGCCTAATCTAAGCAATACAGTTGTAGTAGCCGCGGATTGTACACAGTTATTCCATAAAATCACAACCCCAAGAAAAAGTAGCGCCACAATGTTTCCGTGGATTAGTCTTTCGATATATGGAAACGCTTTTTATGTCCTCCTCTTAGAGTTCAGGCCCATATTTACTGGGATTCCCCAAATATGCCATTACAGATATGGACACATAGAAATGCATTTAGACTTAGTGACCTTCTATGGAACGGTTTGAGATTCTCGCAAAGGGTGTTTTTCAGCCGCTTGTATCCCTTTTGTATGTTGCGCTAGTGTACGCTTCGAATGCCGCAATCTGCAAAATCCAGCATGCCAATAATATTTTTCTTGGGTTCTGACCATGATCTCAAGTGTGAAGAGTTTGGCATTAAAATATAATGGGCAGCCACTAGATACAGACTGATAATCCAATGTGAAATTTTAGGAGTTCTGAGCGCAAGACAGTCCTATAAGACAAATAATGCCTCCGTTCTGATTAGTTTGGTGTTAAGATGAGTCACAGATAACACTGGTAGACTGGTGTCTCATATTTAGACAGCATAAAGCTGAGATGACTAAAGATTCCATAGATACCTAGATGTTTGTATGTGAAATCAACCATTTGTGAAAATGTTGCTAGCGTGAGTCATTTTCAGCAGAAAACTCCAGTGTCTGGCTCCTTCTGTGCTACCATCTGCCTGCATTACTAATACTCAGATTTTTTTAAAGTTGCAATGGAAAAGAATCATATCATTCAATAAAGCTGATAAAGGACACAAGACCCAATATTCTCCCATTCTCTGTGCATTTGGATTGGAAAGTGGACGCTTTGCTCTACGCATCCATGCAAACATTTTAAAGTTCATAGCAATTCATCCAGACACAAGAGGATTGACACTTCCAACAACAGAGCAGCCAGGTTACATTTGCAAGTGCACATTCCTTATTACAGTGTATAGTACAGGTATTCCCCCTTGATGCATATCGATACAGAATTTAAGGTGCACTGGAGTTGAGAACTTAAGGTAGGCTCTGGCTGTCTGAAGTTTGCCAATGGTAGTGGTTAAATTGTGAATGCCCAGATGGTGGATCCAATTGCATCAATTGCAATTATCGCAGAAGGATTATGTGTGTGTGGACAAAAAATATTTGAGCACAAGGTTTATATGAATAGTAAACATTTTGCCCACCTAAATATCTGATGTCATGTCATATAGCCAAATCTTGTCTACTCTTATTTCTTTCCATTTGACACATTGGGGTAGATCCAGAACTACGTGTGCCGTACGTTTATTCGCGGAGCGTATTTTCGTGTGCGTAAATTCGTTACACTCCCCTCGGCACACCCCTTGCACGGACGTATTTTGTGAAGATACACTGCCCAAACCCTACCTTAATTTTTTCATACATAACAGAGTACGTCCCCTAACGGACATACTGACTACGTGAACGTACGCAGCTTAGCACGCCCATACTGTAAACTTTAAATACCACCCCCCGCCTACTTCACATAAAATGCACGTATTGTTGACTAACGTAAAATTGGCACGCCCACACGTAAGTATTTACGTGACACATACGTGAATCTCCCATACGTTCACAATTACGCTACGTGAATGTGCGTATTTTCTATGGTGCGCATGCGCAGTCCATACGTATCTGCGAATTTAACGTCTCCGCCACGCGTAAAATCGCGGAAAAGCCCTCATGTATTCGATGCTATCCTGGCCCAGGATCCAAAGCAAACCTTTCCCCTATTCAGAGGTCACAACTTTATCACATTAAACGGACAACAATGTCATGTCGGGTGCAAAGGACATAGGAGATATATTTTGTACTCTGCTCCTCTGGGAAGTAAACAACTCTGACGATGGACTTCATAAATTCACCCCCTCTGCTTTCAGATATAACACAGTGTCTGTGCCACAGAAGTCGGAACTGTTTTCCTTTTTTTCTTATGGTGCAGCATGTCAGGAGAATTTAGTGAGGGGAGTTTACCTGTCATGACAGTAAACATTTCAGGATGGAGACCGTCAGTGACATACCTGTCCCCAGTCATTCTCCACAGTCCTTGTCCCCAGTGATGGCTGAGGCTTGAGGGCCTCATGTAGCATTTTTAAGTGTGTGTTAGCGTTTTTGAGCTGTAATAGCTGTAAATAGCTATGTTCTTCTGTTCAGAGGGTGGTACAGGGTGTTCTGATTTTGTGCCAGGGTATGTGCGCATAATTTATACGTGATGGTCAGTGGACAAATATGCTATTGCACCAGTTTTCAGTTAGTATTATCTTGAACCTTCCTGACCCCAGTTCAACTACACTTGAACACATAACTGATGCTGCTAGCCTGCTACTAGCCTGTACTCATACATACATACATACATACATACATACATACATACATACATGTCTGCATTCAAAAACATTTCCCGGTCACCTACAGCAACACTTCACATTAAGCCCTTCAGCAAGGAAAAACAGCTTTGTTCTGCAGTTAAAGCCTTGAGGGTATTTTTGGACAGGTAAGCTTTAATAAATAAGCTCCAGAGGCCTTCATTGTCACGATCATCAAATATCCCTCCACCTACAAATGTTTATTTCCTTTTGCCTAAATATACTGAGCCCTATGTTACTATGCACCTTATTAATAATCTATATTGTGCCTTGACTGAGCTTTATGAGCCGTATTCACAGATACGTTTTTGCGCGGAGTTCCGTGCGTATTTTTATGATCGGATGAAGTGCGCATGCGTAGTAACTTTATTTACCCTGTTTACGTTGAATATACGCACGGAAGTACATTAGGCACGTATGTGGGAATCGCACTTGGGGACATAGGTGCGGAGGGGCGTGGCTGAAATCCGAACGGACAAAATTACGTGAAAGTGGGTGGGGGAAGGCATTTAAATGACCA
Organism: Limnodynastes dumerilii; assembly: GCA_011038615.1. Classification (NCBI taxonomy): domain Eukaryota; kingdom Metazoa; phylum Chordata; class Amphibia; order Anura; family Limnodynastidae; genus Limnodynastes; species Limnodynastes dumerilii. The sequence goes on from WWET01000931.1 coordinate 199,673, forward strand.
TTTGAGGGCGCGGTTAGTTAAATACGCACACACGTAAGTATAATACGCACTGAAGCGCACACGTACAGTTAGGGTTGCGCTATGGAGGCAGAAGTCACACGGGCGTGTGAGGGGAGTGTAATGGGTGTGGCCTTGCCATGTGCATGCGTACAGTTGTGTACTTTTACATAACGGATCTGTGAATACGGACCTATACGCTTGCTCTATGTTCATTTTCCTTGCTATCCTAGTCATTGTCACAGGCTGCTGACCCTGGAAATCTGCTTCTTGTCTACATATCGTATTCATATCTGGAAACAATCCCATTTTCTTTACATATGCAACAATAAAGTGAAGTTATTGGTTGTGTGACCTGGAAAAGGGAGCGTCAGCTTTTCATATCTGTGTGGATAACGTTTGTAACGGAATACTTAGAATTTTATCAATGAAAACTTTGAAAGCATCATTTATTAGAGATCTCCAGAGGACATTACAGCATTTCCCACTCTTGCTTTTCTGGCTGTGTCCTGACAGGGTCAGAAGTACATGCAGCAGCAGTAAATGTGTTCCTTTTATCTCTGTTTCCTCGGATTGACATGTTGGAGCAATGCGCAGCAGATGGGGCATATGACATGAATGTTTTCAATGTGCTCTTTACTAGTTCAAAGTATTCATGATCACACTGTGCTGGCAAAATAAGCTCCTTTTATAGGACAGTATATAAACCTAAGGATGCTAAGAACAGCGGAGCGGATTCAGAGATGCGTGTGTATAAAGTACGCAAATATACGCGCGCATGTAGCAAGGCAACCCCCATGACACTCCCCTAGCATGGACGGGTTGTCAGTGACTTACGCTTCCATAAGGGACCCTTAACTGTACGTGTGTACTATGTGTGTATGTTACATACGTACGTGCGTACATGACTAACCGCGCCCTCCAAAGCTCATTTATATGCCCCCCCACCCAACTTCACGTAACTTCACACGTACAGAAGACAACCACGTCCCTCCGTATGTATGTGCCTCAGTGCGATTCAGAAATCTATGCCTAATGAACTTCCGTGCTTAAATCCTACGTAACTTGCGTATTTAATCCGCTCCTAAATATACGCACGTAAAACCACGCTAAATTGCATCTATGAATACGGTCCAGCATTGTCGTCTAGTTATGGGTTTTCACTGTTTTCTTATTTGTGTACCAAGAGAACAAGACGTTATGGAAGTGTCTGTAGTGTGTAGACAGAATTTGTAATTAACACTAACAATGGTATTTTTTTATAAAACCTGAAAGCGGGTAACATGAAGTAGACTACCATCCATTATCCCTGTCACTGACATTTTCTGAAAGCGGGTAACATGAAGTACACTACCATCCATTATCCCTGTCACTGACTTTTTCTGAAAGCGGGTAACATGAAGTACACTACCATCCATTATCCCTGTCACTGACATTTTCTGAAAGCGGGTAACATGAAATAGACTACCACCCATTATCCCTGTCACTGACATTTTCTGAAAGCGGGTAACATGAAGTACACTACCATCCATTATCCCTGTCACTGACATTATCTTAAAGCAGTTAACATGAAGTACACTACCACCCATTATCCCTGTCACTGACATTTTCTGAAAGTGGGTAACATGACGTACACTACCATCCATTATCCCTATCACTGACATTTTCTTAGTAAAAAATAGTATAGAAAGTTATGGTTTGTGGCTGGGTAATTGTAAGAGTACTTGGGTGTCTTTTTGTGTATTTGTGTAAATTCCCCTTACCTTACAGCACCTGCTCCATATTACCTTAGAAATTGATTTGAGCAACCTCCATTTTGTGTGTTTGTTTTAAAGCATGTCTGGGATAGCAGCTGACAGGGGGCGCTGTCTCAGGGTAGCTGTTTTGGAGACTGGGGACCTCTGCCGGGGATGAGCTCTCAATTTAAAAATACATGATATATGACTAAGGTGACCATACGTCCCGTTTACAACGAGACCATTCCGTTTTTTGACAGGGCTGTCCTGTTTTCCCCTTGCCCAGCTGTATGTCACCTGTTGCTCTCTGATAATGGGACATTTCGGCGTCACATACTTACTCAGAGCCGGACTGGCCGCCGGTGGGTCAAGATGGAATAAGGCTGGCTGGACAAAAATTAAGAGGGAGCAATGATGCTGAATGGACATAGGAGGGGGCAATAAGACTGAATTGACACAGAAAGAGAGGGCAATAAGGCTGATTGGACAAAAATTAAGAGGAGCGGCAATAAGGCTGGCTGGACATAGGAGGGGGCAATAAGGCTGAATGGACAAAGAAGGAGGCGTCAATAAGGATGGATGGACACAGAAGGTGGGACAATAAGGCTGGTTGAACAAACAGAAAAAGTGGCCA
>WWET01000931.1:225442-237651 GCA_011038615.1 Limnodynastes dumerilii
GGAAGTTCCTGTATGAGTGTCTGAGGCAGTTACACAGAGCAGCTGACATCAGCTGCTCTATGTAACTGCCGCGGCAGCTCATGCAGGAACCTCCTGTATGAGCTGCCTGCCGGTCTCCAGGGTGTGGGGGGGATGTCTGAGCCGCAAACCCGCCCACCCACACCCTGCTTACAAGGGTTCCGCACAATTTCACCCCATTCGCCGGCCCATCATTCCAGCAGGGGATAGTAGGCGGAGGGGAGCGCCTCTCTGGCTTGGCGCCCCCCTGCCACGCTAACCCCGCTTACTGGGTTCCGCTGGCCCTGGAGATGCGGTTTTCAAGAATCACACGGAATTAGCACATATACGCACGTAAGTACACCCAGAAAGAGCAGAGTGGTCTATGGACTCGTAAATCACCGACAGCACGTCCGGGAGAGGGGAGTGTCAGGGTTGTTGGTGGATGTTTCCTTGCTCCTGCCGTGCGTATAATTGCATAACTTTTAAAAACGGATCTCTGAATACGCCCCGAAAACATTAACTATAACCAGGAGGGGGAGCGGTTACTCAGTACTGACACCATTTTAGCAGCCCATCCAGGTTCTTTTTCATCTGGCACTACAATGGACTATTAAAAATGGGAGCACTGCAGTGGGTATATCATGAATTTGAGGTATGACTGTGGGTAGGGCCAGAAGTAGACTTACTTGAGTGCCATAGTAAGAAGGCAGGGCCTGTGTCCAGATAAGGAGGGGTTACAGCTGCTGGCGATGTATTTAGAAACAGTGCTCAGTACTCATACCGAGAGCCGAGCGTCTGACTTAAGTTGCCAGCCTCTGACAGCTTAGATCTCTGTGAGTGCAGGGTGGTGGGCAGCTTCCGTGGCATCCCCCCTCCTCCGGGCCCCACAGCAGCAACAGCCCCTGCACCAGTGGTAATTAAGGCACTGAATATGGGACATAAGAAGGATATTTGTATAAACTTATAGCTTTAGGTGAGTACCAATACCTTTTTTCCTACAACAACACTGACTATAGCTAATAAAGAAAATTAGCTCTCACTTGAATTACTATTATTCATGTGTAATAATATGTATTTTTATTGTACATTTCTATGATCTGTATTTACTATACTTTTGTACATTGTGCTGTATTGTCCTTCCACTAATTGTTAATGCTGTTTATGTATCCCATACCCTGCAATCTCCTTTCCTTGTATATTACTCCATTCACTAGGTCTCACACTGTGTCTTTGCCTTAGATGGGCGTAGGTATGCATTGTTTTATATATTCAGCTCTATAATTACTACATTCTCCATATATACAATTTCCTTGTCTTATATGTCCATCTCTAACACTAACACAATCTCTATGGGCCAAGTAACAGTTCCATTTGAGCTCATGCTCTGCAGTCTGCACTTGTGTTTCTTTCTCACTGTCTGTATAATCCATTATGATTGTGTCATGTTGTCGCCTTACTGGTGGCTGGAGGAGTGATGTCATGTGGAAAATATGGAATGGTGTGTTACTGAGGGGTATAGATCATGCTCAGTATGTTGATTTCATGCCACATTCCTGGCTGCTACTGTTTAGGTAACATTAACCCCTCGAATGAGGGGATGAAACCATGTGGTTTAATTAAACATCAGTGCCCCCTACATGCCATTACTGAGTGTGTCTGCTTTTTGCCGTGGTTTCTGGTTGTGAGTTCAGTTCTTGCAACTCTTCATATTACAATATAAATAGTAACTGTAATAATGGAACGGTGACAGACAAATACACAATGTGATATAAAATGTACGTCCCCCCCTGGCATTTGTCTGTTTCTTAAGCACCCAACTTTTAAAGTGTTCACTGCAATGTCTGCCTATCAATAGAAGCAGTAGCTCCCCCAAGTTCTGAAATGAGTTCAACAAACCAACCCTATAGATAGAGGTCGGAAAGCAGTGAATGTTTGTGTGGTGCCAGTGTTACTGATATAATATGATATCATGATAGTGGGTGATAAAAGGAAAAGTAAATTATCAGCATGCCAAAATAAAATAGCTGCAATTCATACATTGCAGCCTGGTTCATCAAAGTGCATATTTGCTCCTTTTTTGCTGTTGCTCCAACGCTAGATCAATTTCTACATTGACAAACACTATTTTTTAATGTCATAGTCCTCCTCTGTAGCTCTGCTCTGTGTTACCAGGAGGTGATGGATATGTCAGTAGCTGTGGACTGGGAGATTGAGAAATACAGAGGAAATCCGGCTGAGTGTAGTGTCCTATATACACATAGCAGGGAAGCAGTATTTTAAGGTGCTGTATCCTTAAGAATGTATCACCACAGAATAAACACGTATGTTCAACTTCAGGGAACACAAATAAAGAGCTCCATTTACAAAATGGTGATGACGTTGTTTTCATGAGATAAAGGCCGTTTTCATTGGCACTTACAAAGCTATGATCGCCATGGTTTCCAGTAGCCTCATCCCGCTTTAATTAATGCAAGCTGGCAGATCGCTATATTTACTTAATCCTAAAATCTGCACCAATACTTTATATAACCCCCATCTCAGGATGGCGATAGAGTAAGTGTTCAAGCGGTGTCCCCATATACCCCCTTGCCCCATATGTAATAACTGTTATAAGGGGGATGGAAAAGGGGGTATATGGAAAGCCTGCTGGAATACGCAGCAAAGCATTTCCATGGGCTGGATTCACAACTCGGTAATTGATCTACATACGTCCTTCATTTCCCGATACTAGCTACTATGCATGCGTAGTAACTATTTTACGCAATCTAGGTATCGTTTCTTTACGTAGATTGCTTATGGGATTGCGTATGTGACCGCACATACGCAATCTACGTAACAAAACGATATGTAGATTGCGTTAAATAGTTACTAGACATGCATAGTAGCTAGTATCGGGAAATTAAGGATGTATGTAGATCAATTATGAGTTGTGAATCCAGCCCCATGTTAATAAAAAAAATAAAAAAATATTAACTATTATTTTTTTTTTTATTAATAATTAAAAAATAAATAATAATCATTTTTTTTTTTTATATTTAGTTAACTCACCTGCTTGGCTCTCAGCGTCCCTCTCTCTTAAGTCAAGGCCCAGCACATGCGCAGTGGTTTATACTTTTGAGACTTGACACAAGTCCCAAAAGACAGACACTGGGTATGTGCTGGGAATTCTCATCCGCCGAAAGTCCCGCAGACCATCGTACAAGTAAATGTGGGGGGGAGATATTTCCAGGTGCTATTATTCCTAAATGGAGCCCTTAATCTTTTGCACACAGTATTAGATTTGAGAGGTTAGAGGCTTTGTATCGGTGGCGGAGAGGCAATGGAAGCGCTGAGCTCCAGTCGCTAGCCCAGAGGTGGACACTTTCCCATTGTCCCCTCCGGCAGTCTTGTGTCCAGTGTCCCCAGGGTGAGTCTCTGTGTCCTCCACAGAAGACTGGGCAGCTGGGCTTAGGCAGAGGGAGGTTACACAGAGACCTCTCCTCTCCACTGAGTCCACTCCCTCACATAGACTTGATGGACGCGACGTCATCACGTCGGGCGTGACGTAGTGACATCATTACGACCAGGGGGGGAGCCAAAAGTTTACCTGGCTTCAGGCGTCCCACAAAAACTTCACCCACTGCTTCCTATAGTCTAAATAACAGTTTAAGAGAAAGCTGGTCAGTATCTGTTTGCAGTAAGCAAAAGCAAAGTATTCTTCCTGCATGCAAAGAATACAATTCATTTAATACAAATGAAAATTTTACATGGTTTTGCCCAGGTGTAACTTTCCAGCTGACTTCCTTTTACTTCCACACTCTGGATCTGGTATTGTATCAGGGGAAGGGAGCACATTGCAGGAGTGAACTAATGCACAAATGCCTCTAGGTCCTGCTATTCTTATTAGCCTTCACACCCTTCCCAGCAGCACCATGTTTTACCCATAAGGGCATACTGGGTTTACTGAACCCCCAGGATATCTTTACAGGGATGTATATATTTACCAATATGCAATGATATATCAGAGATCACTATATACTGTTGTTGTCTTAGAAAACATTTAATGTGAAGTTATATGTATTCTAACACTGCATCGGGTTTCCAACTTTCTATTTTTACTTTCTGAGGGAAGAAATAGATGCCAGTGTGGGGCGGGGCTTAACTATGTGATTTATGCAAATCATGTCCTGAAGCCATGCCCCATGTTCATCATTACTTCTATTCATAGTGTTCCTGTGGGGTGGGTGGGCTTAATGATGAATATTACATCATCTAGGCCCAGGAGATTTGCCTGCTGTCCTGGGAAGCCAGGATGGTTGGCAACCCTGGTTTTTATGGAATTTTTATATCTATAGTTTAAATTATGCATTCATTACACACCTCTATACAAGGAATTACTGTGCAATTATATCCATGTATTTATTGATTACACAGAATAAACTAGGTGAGGTTTAGGCCATTGTGAGCTATAAATGGATAATCAGATGTGCAAGGGTTTATATCAGCGTTGCCAACTTTCTATGGGAAGATGAAGGATGGCAGTGAATACGTGTTAATCTATTTGACACTATTGTATTGCATACATGATAAATGCCATACATTCCATTGTTTTCTTGCTTAAATTGATACTATTTTTTTCATTTAGATCTAAAACCAACAGTCGCCATTTGTCAACAAAAATGTAGAAGAACTGGATCCCTGGAGAGCAATTACTGCTCAAGTAATTTTGGTAAGAGAAAACAAACCCCTAACTCTTCATTTCTTAATCAGGGCCCAGAGACAGTGAATGGCGAGATCTGAGAAAAAATGCTCCTCCTGTTTCTTAGTGTCTGGGACTGAAAAGATTCCTTGAAATGTTTGTGAGACAAAACTGTAAACATGTGTCCCAGTCTAATAGTGTAAACACAAATGGCCAGACAGAAGGTAAACTGTTACTATACAAAGGTTTTTATGTAATGCTGGAACACTGTGTACTTCTGGCCTACAAGGACATGTTTGTCACATTTGAATTAAATCCCCCTTAGTGTTTTAATTCAGTTTATAAAAGCCTATTTCATAGGCAGGCAAATGATAGATTAAGGTGGTGTATACATGACTTTACTATCTTCTTTTTCAAATTGACCAATCTATTCCAATCTAGTTATCACCAACAATTCCTGCTTTACAAAAATAATTTAAAAATAAAGAAATCCCCTCTGTTAATGGTTTGACATTATGTAAGAATGTATTTTAGATCCCCTTGTGTTATATATGCTGACTATAAGTTCATTGATTGCATTGACTTATACACAGTATTTCCCATACAGTAATTTAGAGACAATTCTTATATAATAGGGTTTCTGTATGGAGCAAAGGGAGACTATTTGCTAATTAAAAAAAAGCTCTGTGAAAAATGATATGGAACTAATTCAGGCTGGCTTCTCCTCGCAGCGAGCCTTGCTAGAATAACATGAGTATTTACTAATACATACAATGGCAATTACTGGACCACAATGCCATCCGAACATGGTACCATCTTTGAAAGTGTTCTCCACTTCCCGAAGCCAAGATCTCACACATGTGTCATTCACACCTGCTCACACAGTGTATTATTTCAGAACATATGTTCATATGTGTATATATATATATATATATATAATATAAAACCCGCCCACACCTCGCCCCCCTGCCGGGCCCAGCTCTTGTCCATCCCTGACACTGAATGTCACTGTCAGCCGGACTTCCTTCAGTGTGATGGTGGTGTGACCTTGGGTCAGAATATGAAGGAAGGAGGAACACAGATAAATTAAGTACAGTATAGGAGCATGTTAAAAGCAATAGCTTGCGGATGGAAGAAGAAAAGACATGAGGGGGGATATAAGATGACTAAAGAGACATGATGTTAATATTGGAAAGCTGGAGACACATGATGGGGAACACTGGGAGTTGGACACATATAATAGGGAATACTGGGCAGACTGGAGATTCATGATGGGGAATACTGGGAGCTGGAGAAACATGATGGGGAATACTGGGAGGCCAGAGATATATGATGGGGAATACTGGGAGCTGGAAACAAATAATAGGGAATACTGGGGAGACTGGAGACGCATGATGGGGAACACTGGGAGCTGGACACACATAATAGGGAATACTGGGCAGACTGGAGATTCATGATGAGGAATACTGGGAGCTGGAGAAACATGATAGGGAATACTGGGAGGCCAGAGATATATGATGGGGAATACTGGGAGCTGGACACACATAATAGGGAATACTGGGGATACTGGAGACACATGATGAGGAATACTGGGAGGCTGGAGAGAAATGAATTGGGAATACTGGGAGACTGGAGAGGCATGAATGGGGAATACTTATTATCATCATTTTGATGCGCCTTTGACTAGTATATTTAATAATTTTTTGTGTGTGTGTGCCAGTTAATATACTTATACACAGGGATGAAGGATGGAAAAGGGAGATCTACAGATGACATTTACTTAACAGATGGAACAGAGTAACAAACTACACTTTGACAATTTGTAAATTGGTACAAGTTCCGGCACTGATTCAAAAGAATGGGCCGGTGACGCAGAAGCATTGATATTGTAACGATCGCCATAGAAACACAAGTGTTCTTTGTATTTACAAATGCACAATTGCCATTGAGTTCGGTTTGAAAATGAAGGATTCTCTCTTTAGTTAATGGACCCACAAGTGACTATTGCTAACAAACAATTAATTCTACCAGTATATATATCTTTTTTTTTTTGTGGTTTTCATTGTTCTATTTAAGTTTACAATTGTAATGAGTATGCAAAGGAAAATAATAGTAAATTATGTTAATGTCGATCCTTTATTTTTGTGTTCAAGTGATAACTGGCACGGTTATAACAACAGTGAGCAGAGGAGGAAGTGTGTATGCAACGCTCTCCATTATCAATGTTTATAAAGAGGGGGCGCTGGCCATCCAACAGGCTGGCAAGTCGATGAGTGCCAAGATTACTGTGGTGTGTAAACAGTGCCCGCTGATCAGAAGAGGTTAGTTACATTACAGTAACAACATGTAAAAACAACTGAAACTGATAAATATAGACTATGAATCCCACATTGTACAGATGATTCACAGTTAGGAAATAAAACAAAAAAAGGAGTAAATTTGCACCTTTGCTGTAAAATGTTGCATTTTACTGTTGAAATGTCCTGACAAAATGGAGAGAACTGCAGTTAGAAATGAGAACTGTCAGGGATGCCTGTGCTTTAGGCAAAAGCAGCCAGTAATGCAATTTGGTTTGAATAGGAACATATTTACTCCTGTTTCTGCTCTGAATACCCCACTGTTTGTACAAGTAACGCAATTGGAGCCAGATTTACTCAGCTGGGGGTTTGGACAGGTGGAGATGTTGCCTATAGCAACCAATCAGATTCTAGCTCTCACTTTCTTTTAACATAATAGTGAATGTCAGCTAAAATCTAATTGGTTGCTATGGGCAACATCTCCACTTTTCCAAACTCACAGCTTAGTAAATCTGACCCATGGTCTTTTTAACGACATTTACACATTTTTATCATGTCTCGCAATTACCGCTTGTTAATATATATGAATGTTCCCTGAACAAAAATGTAAAGACTTTAAGAAAAAAAGAAATTTGTCCTGCAGCTCCCGAACATTAAGGTTGTCGCAGAGAGATTTCTTGTTGTATTTTTGAAACGGCGAGGTTTTACGGACACTTTATGTTTTATATTTTTGTTCAGCCGCATTGAAAGTTATCAGTTATCCCTTTGATCATTAGCCCAGCTACACCCTGGTTATTGGGATTATTAATCATTTTACTTCAAGATAATTAACCTGATAATAACAGTTATTATTCTTTATTAACATAAGAGTTCACCACAGATGCTGTTTTATTATCACAGTGTATACTATAGATTGTGTCATGACTTAATTGTGAACAGTCAATAAAGTAAAAAATAAAGTAAAAAATACATCAAATTAGATACAGTATAATAGTGCATCAATAAAAGTATGTTAGAGACTCCGAGCCAGATCCAGACTTAAGATCATTTTACGTATGCAAGTGCAGTGGATTTACTGCTAAGGATAATGTATTCCCCTGGGCACTTCCCTCACGCGCATATAACTTAGCTGATTTACGAGATCAAAACCCTACCTTAACATTTCCTTGCGCATTCTTGGTCGTACATAATGCCTTGTCATAGGTAAGTGTCTAACCCAACCCATACTGTACAATTTAATTGCTTCCTCCCAGCCACAATGCGTATTTTCACCTTGCATAGGGATGTCACACCCATTCATACAGAGTTAAGTACAAGTTATGTACCATAAAAGTTACGATGCTTAACATCTGCTGCGCACATATACAGTGCATTACCCCAGCCAGATTTACGCATGCAGCACATGTAAATTAGCTGTCGTTATTAAGTCTGGATCAGGCCTTCTGACAATATTTTATTACTTTAAAGTGAACAACTGAAAAGTTCTCCTTCTTTTACACTTGTAATAATCTTTACAATTGAAGGCATATATTTTTTTATTATGGCAAAAAACTGTCAGAAAAAATTGTGAATGTTTACAGTGTCATAATTATAAATAAACATTATGCAATTGGCAACCAGATAACAAGAATCAACACAGATAAATATCTAATTATTGTATTCTAATGAGCTCATATACAGGAAACTGGAATCCTATTAGATATTTTTTGCAGGAATGTCCGAGCACTTAATCATCAAAATGGAATTCTTTAAAATGGATATGCTAAGTCTCCAGGTCATACACAGTGCACTATAAATTAAATGTTACTGTTAAAAATGCAGAATGAATATAATAAAGCTTTTTTTTGTGGGTTCAGGGAAAAAAAATGACAATATATAAATCCCAGTGTCGGCCCTCTGTATACTTTCCACACTTGCTTTGCTCAAATAGACAGCTGCTGGTGTGTACTGTGTTTATTATACAATGTACATGCGCTGGATAACTACCAGGGAAAAGACAGAAACCACCCTCTCTGTTCAGAGTGTAGAAAGCATTTAATAGACTGTTTACTGATGGACTTTTAGGCGCCATGGTGGATCACTGATCCATCCCGAAACAGCTACACTTTGTTGAATGCTTATGTAATAAATACTTGTTAACGTATAATTTAGTGTCACCTATAATAGTGTTTATTACTGATCCACTTTTTTAAGAGTTGGAACCACCCCCATTACCGGGTATGGTGCTCAAAGTGGAGTGGCAGTGAATGGTTCTAGCCTGTCTGAAGGTGATACACAGTGAAGCCCTATTTGGTCTTTGCTATATAACATGTCATCTCTGAAGAAGAGTCGGCTTTGCTGTATCCAAGAAACATGATGTAGTTGGGCCAGTGTTGGAAGATAATCGGTTTACCTTTAAATGAGAAAGCATTGGGTGCTAAAATCTAACCCGCTGTGCTGTCTCCCGCAGGTTTGAATTATGTCATCATGGGCCAAGTAGATGAAGAGGGTCGAGCAAAGATTCTACCCAACAGCTTTGTAATGAGTTTCAAAACCAAGAACCAGAAATTACTCAACACGCTGAAAAACAAGAGATGTTAGATGTCTGCTGTTTTATGTTGGCAATTGTGACTGTGTTTCCCCTGTTTCAGGAGGAAGATAATATGTATCCCATAATGTAATCCATCAGCAGCTCTGGCCAATGCTGTTAGTTAATCTGCTGCAGTGGGCAAGGTATCTTATACCATTGTAATTCTTTGCACATCCAGTAGAGGATGTTATCATATAAGCTTCTCCCATTGAGAGTCCGTAGACTTATAAACTGAACTGTTCTAGGTTCTGACTACTTTAAAATCTGTTTTATTTATACATTTCTGGAAATTATGATAAAATATATATTTTTTGGAATGAAAAAATATTGTGATGTAACATATGAAAAAATTTAATTGCAATATTTATATTATTTTTTTTGTCATTTTTTTTTCTACTGCTGAGTATTTTTTTCCAGTGCAATAATTATTTTGAAAGGCTGGTTTGTGTGTTTAATCTATGCTTAATAAAGTCTACCACCAATTAATTTCTGTATACGTTAAAAATAATCATTCTGAGAGGAGAGAATAATCTTTCCAGAAGCACAGAAGAATTTGTCGGTTACTCAAAATAAAGTGTGTGACGTTAGTTGCAGGTTTTCTTTAGTCCAAAACTAGTGGAGGATTAAAGGTGATGATACAACAGCTAGAAAGACAGATGTTACCAATGTGTATTCTGCAATAGACAAAAAAGAACCAGGATTTCACATTCAGGATAAGACAACAGCAGTTTCCACAAGCATATAACACTAGCTTGACAGTGTGTTTTCTTGTTACAAGCCAGCAAAGGGCCAGATCCTAATTTAAGCTTAGGGGGCATTTTCTGATCGATATGATAGAATAAGCATAAGCGGGCACAGCAGTACCAGGACGGATTTCTGGCTCCAAAGGATCCAAATTCGCCCTGGCATGTCTTACGATGGTGGAGCGGTACGGGACAGGAAAGGCACTTCCGCTCTTTGATTAGAGGAGAGATGCTTAAGCCCTTACGTACAATTCACAGTTCCACAGCGCCCCCATTTTATGTGGGAACGGTGCAGGAATGTTAATATATGGTCCTGGTAGCATAAGTACGGTATAAGTGAGGAGAGTGGCCTCTCCTCGCTCATGCGGTAGATAGGATGCAGCGGGAATCCATCAGTGAGGGTCAGGATCCAGTCATAACACATTATCATACCGCTTTCACATCACACCAGAAACCCGGGTTATTGCCTAGGCCAGACACAGCAACCTGGGTCAAGGTGCAGTGTGAAAGGTCCCGGGGGCCTTGACTCGGGTCTTGTGATCCGGTAATCGAACCCGGGTGAAGGGAAGGGTTATTCCGGGTCCTACGCAGGTAGGCAGTTAGTGTAAAAGGTGTGACCTGGGTTTTTTTTTAAGGTTGCACACAAAAAAAAACTGATTGGAGGAATTTGTTTACTATTGCTATGGCAATCCACGCGCCACCCATCACACTGTCAGGGTAGACGGAATTTAGTGGGTCAACGCTACAGTGTGAAAGGGATCATCCCAGGGTCTCCACGCTGCAAAGTATCCCACTTTGCCACAGTCTTTATAAATATATATTTATATATGCATAATACAAAATTGATTGAAATGATTGAACGCAAACCTAATTTAAAAATGTGTTCTAATAATGCAACGTTGCTGTGTCTGTAACAATAATAAACAATCTAATAAGCATAGACACAATATGAAAATGAATAAACAGTACTTAGTTTGGATATACCGGACCTTATTCACAGTTCAGAATGAGTTACTGACCTTCCCCCTCAACCCGCCCCCATTTTTAGGATCCTAATGGCACTTAAGAGTGCCATAGGGCTTCCTTAATTAACCGTATTCTTTCTTAAGAAGGATGCATTTGTAGTAGGTCTTTTCTTAAGCTTGAACATGGTCCACCAATCTTAAATACAATTTCATTTGTGTAAAGCAGTGGCTCCCAAACTGTGCGCCGCGGCTCCCTGGGGAGTATGAAATTAATTTTAAATAAATGGCAGCAAATAAAGGTTTCAGCAACACAAACATTTAACCTCATTTATGAGGGAAGTCGGAGGGACCTGTGTTATGTATTTTTTGTGTAAATAAATAATTATTGAATAAAAATAGGGAAACCAAGCTCCCAGAGAGATATCACACAGACTCTGAAAATATGTTACTGGCACTTCAGAGAAAAGAAAAGAATAGCTATTAATATTAACAACAAAGAGGTGCTACTCTTAGAAGTCAAAAGATAAACCGAGCATCTGGCGAAACATTTGGGTGAGGGGGGTATCCTGGTGCACCACAGACATCTTGCTAGAGCCTAGTTATTCTTTATATTGTTACGTATACATGTATGACATATGGTCCTGTATTAATGCACATTATATTTGAGCATGAAAATTCAACTATACTGGCTGAGTATCCTTGCTGCACCTTTAATTGTATACACAAGGGCCTGATCCAGACCTACGCCTGCCGTCGCTAGGACGGCGGGCGTAAGCATAAGATCGGGGAGGGGGGTGGTGCACCACAGACATCTTGCTAGAGCCTAGTTATTCTTTATATTGTTACGTATACATGTATGACATATGGTCCTGTATTAATGCACATTATATTTGAGCATGAAAATTCAACTATACTGGCTGAGTATAGTATCCGCACCTTTAATTGTATACACAAGGG
>WWET01000931.1:255052-276279 GCA_011038615.1 Limnodynastes dumerilii
CCCCCCCCCCCCCCGCATGTAGGGCATGCCCAGCCCCCATGTGTAGGAGATACACATGGGGGATGGGCATAAGCATTTAAAATGTACAGCAGGGGTTCAGCTAAGCCCTTACGTACAATACAGTATTCCACACAGAAGGGTTTCTGTGTGCACGTAGGAGAGCAGGCGGTGGGAGTCCCCGGGCCGATGGTCTGCTTTTAGAAGCCATTTTAGATAATTTTTTTTATGAATGGGTGAGTAGGCCAATCAGCATACTCACCCATTCATTTTCTCTGCAGACCCACCACTAGCTCCAGAGAGGTGAGTAATCTCTCTGGGGCCTTTCAGTCTTGGGGGGGCGGTTAGGGCCATATAGGGGGAAGGTTAGGGTCAGGCTGCGAGGAGGGGGGTCTTAGGGTTAGGCTATAGAGAAGGGAGTATTAGGGTCAGGCTAGGGAGAAGGGAAGGTTAGGGTTAGGCTGCGGGGAAAGGAGGGTTAGAGTGAGGCTGCAGGGAAAGGAGGGTTAGGGTCAGGCTGCGGGGAAGGGAGGCGGAGGGTTAGAGTTAGAATTAGAGAAAGGGTTGGGATAGTTTTTACGCTTACCTATCGGAGCAGAGTCGGTGCTCCAGGGATCGATTGCTAGGCCTCATTGAGGCATCCGCAATCGATATCCCAGCCAATTCGGAACTGGCTGGGAGAGAACAGCCCTATCGGCCGTTATAAGTGGGGCCCACACTCATGAGCAGGGGGGGGTGTCCTGTTCTCCTACATGCAGGGCTGTAGGTCAGCAATTCCGTACGATAGCCTCCGCAGCAGAAGGACACTTAACTATGAATCTGGTCCATAATACTCAACTGTCAACATTTTGACCTGTGTACAACTTAACCTGTTGACATTTCGATGGTTGACATAACAACCGGATACTGGTCTTATTATACAAAAATAATAATGGATGTGATGTACAACAGTAAAGTCACATCTCCTTACTCTAAAATCTAAAGGGTCCACGTGTTTCCAGTCACATTGCACATCTACAAAACATACAATACACATTAAACTCATAATATTATCTTTTATTAATTGTTGTAATACTTAAATCTCTCCATATCCAATACAAACATAAAACTAGCTCTGTATGTACAACATTTACAAATTAGACAACAAAATAGTCAATGGCTTGTCAGCATTGGTTTTAGCCAAGCAATTTGGACTGTTTTAAGCTTTACACTTGTTCCTTTCTTGTATAAATGAATAATAATAATAATAAAAAAGTAAACATCTACCAGTGTTAACTACATAGCATATCATACCCTATTAACCAATGGTTAAGTTAAGTGAATATGTACAGAAAGTACTGATTACATTTCATTCAATGAAGGGTAAACCACACCTACAAATGTGTAGAACAATATTACTATGTATTAAGGATGCTTGTCCTATAGATGTATGTATAGGAAGATTTCAGAGCCAGAGCTTATAGGTCATACTGCAGCAAGAATGAAAAACAACAACCCTTCATCCTTTACCGTAATAGTAACCGAAAATATTCATTACACCGGACTACTCTTCCCCAGGGATCCAGGTAGACCGTTACAGGCCCCCATAGCAAGGAGACGGGACCTGACCTGGATGTTGCATGTGCAGTGTAGTTGCCAGCCAGTTGCACAGGCAGAAACTGGCAGCTTATGATAGACTAACTGTTTATAAATAGATTGGCAGAAGCTGAGAGCTTAGCAGTGTCCTCTGCCAGCAGAGAGAGAGGGAAGGAGGTCTTCTGTAGTTATGCTACTGGTTTTCCATCTTACACAGCTCTATCTATGTCCCTAATTGTACAGTACTTATAGTAATACACTCAGAAATATAAAAAGGTGGTATGATTTTGTATTGGAAGATGGGCAACTACAATTTGATTGGTTGTTTTTAAGGTCCAGGAGTTTTTCTATGATTTCCTAATCTGTAAAATTGACTAAAAAAAAGACAAAATATTGTGAAACGATAAAGATGGACCCGATCTAGCGTTATAGTGCTGTTGCACTGGAAAGTATACAGCACGCATTCTGTGCATTTGCATGCAATTGAATGACCTGATCAGAACACAGTCAGCATTACCCAGACTTCCAAGTAGTGACACTTCTGACACGGTGGGTTGAGCTTGAGTGTGTGGGTGTGGGTGGGGTTGTAACACAATGTAAAGTATAAACAGGGTATCGTGCTGCCGACCATTACAGACTTCAGATCTGCCGTCATTTTAAGTGACAACAGATCGGAAAAGGTAAGGTAAGGTCCTGGTATTAGAAGTCCATGTAAGTGATGAGTGGCTTTCCAAACACGGATGCGCTATGGGATACAAAGTTTGTGCTGTCATTTTTTTTACCCACATAAAGTAAGGAGTCAAACACTAAAACCCAAATGAATGTGATAAGATAAGTCAGAAAAAGCTACAGGGCCATAACCAGGGCTGTGTGATGGGTTGGTTGTCAGTATGTTTATTTTAAGCTTAAACTGGTTACTACCTTCAGGTTGGAGGCACCATTTTCCCCTTTTGCCCCTTGTGCTAAATGTCTAGATACAGCTCTGAGAGGCATGATGACCCTTTAACACATTTTCATCCATTAATCCCATTGTGCATGAAATCAAGAAACCAATAAGACCATAAAGTATAATATGGATGCACATGTATAAAATAATGGTGTCAAGCTAGCATTTAAGAAACATGTAATTGATATCTAGTGTAAAGTCAGTTAATTAATACTATGGGACCTGTTAGGAAACAAACATTCTCCAAAGCATCTCTCTAATATCCCTGAACATTGTTACCTTTCATATAGCAAATACAAATGTTGCTAAGGGGATGCAGTTGCAAGTCCGGACGGCGCTATTCTGACAATAATACAATGGCGGCTGCATTTTTGTAAACCTAGCTGAACAGAAAATTGCTATTGAGAATGAGAACGTATTTAGAGCTGAGTATAAGGTTAGGGTTAAGGCTTAAGGGGAAGGTTAGAGTTAGGCTGTGGCACATGGAAGGTTAGGGTTAGGACTCAAGAAAAATTGAGTTAGAGCTAGGGCTGAAGTGGAAGATTAAGGTTAGGCTGCAGGACATGAAGGGTTTGGGCTCAACAAGTGAATGGTTAGTGTTATGCTGCGGGAAACGGAGGGTTAGGATTAGGAAAGGGTTAAGGTTAGAGTTAGCGTAAAACACTTACCTGTCAGCATAGAAATCTTCACGACTCCAGAAGTCACATCACCGTCAGTCTTTAAAATGGCCGTTAGTCACCATTCAGCTTCCGTACGATGGACTGTCACAAAACAGACCATCGTACTGGAAAACTGCATTTGTATCTACGATCCAGACATATTAGCTATTGGAGTATATCCCAGCAGATATAAACGTTCCAAAACCATAGAAAATTATATCTGGGTTTTTTTTTTCAAACATACAGTATTCAAACAGAAGAAACACATTGCTAGTAAACACACAAGACACCAGCAATAAATGTGAGCCTATAAAATACTGGCACAATTGCATAAAATATTAGAATAAAATGTTTCCTAGAGAGGAAAGGGCTGTCCGTGGAATGTCCTAGTTCCTTGGATAGAACATTGCATATTTGGAGGTCCTGAAGCCAAGCAGATCTCTCATCTCATTGCGGAATTTTGAAAGATCTTGACGGAGCTCGTTGAGGTTTTCCACAGTGGCCTGGTCAGTGCTTTGCATCTTCTGCCTCATGGAAGTTAGGTAGCGATGTACAAGACAGCACATGACCTTCTGGTAGTTCTCATCTCTCTTCTGTCTGAGACTCTTCCATTCCTGCAATAGCTCACAATCATTAACGTGAACAAACACCCACAAAGCTGATTAAATCACACACACGTCCTATTTTGAGGAGGCTGTTACCTACTTTCCTAAAATACTTTGTGCGGTATTCACAGATCCGTATTTATTATGTGCGCGTCTTTAAGCACGCACGTAGCAAGGCAACACCCATGACACTCCCCTCTCCCGACCGTGCAATCATAGACTTACACCTCCATAGACCACTCTGTTCATTACATGTGTACTTAGGTGTGTATATGTCTTCTGTGCGTGCAATTCTTTATATCCGCGCCCTCAAGTGTTCATTTAAATGCCTCCCCCCACCCACTTTCATGTACATTTTCAAGTACATATTTCAACCCCGCCCCTCCGTATGTATGAACCAAAGTGCGATTCACAAGTCCGTGCCTAAAGCACTTACATGCGTAAATACTATGTGACTTACGTAAATAAAGTTACTACGCATGCGCAGTTAAAACGTGCCTAAAAATATGCACGCAACTCCACGTGAAAACGGATCTGTGAATACGGTCCTTTCTCTTTGGGTTCATTAAGGATGTACATTCAGTAGCCTCCTAATCATATTTAATGTGTTTAATATTGGGTGGTTTGCAGGTTGAGAAAAGATGGCAGGAATTTCTGATACCTTTACAAGGATTCCTCACAGGACATTTCAGAAGTACAACACCTTTGACCCCACAGCACAATGAAACAGGCATAAAAGGGTGTCGTGTGTGGGATCTACTCACCTCCATCCAGCACATGCGCAGAGGGCCCTTTCTCCCTGCACAAAGCAGCCACCTTACACAAGTGCAGAAAGGCTGCTGCTCTATGCATGAGCACAATAACCACCCAGCCTGTTACAGCTTTGGAATAGACCTGGTTGCTGCAGAGTGTCCCCTGGGCAGACTTACCTCTTTCTGACAGCTGATAATAATCTGCTATTGCTTATCTGAAATGGCTCTAGCTTATACATACGCATATAAATATAAATTTACTGCGATATAACCCTTACTAATTCATTCTACAGTAGTGGAATCATGCTCTGAAATAGTTTTCCAGAAATCGGGTTAATAGGCCTACCATGAAAGCTCAGGACTGACAGCAGTGTTAGGACTTGAATCAATTAAGTGAGAGTTTAGGAATCTGAGCTGCTCCATGAGCTGGTTATACCGAGTCTCTTACAGCTGGGGATATGTCATCAATCTTGTTTTCAAAACACTTCTAATGATTAATGCTTTCACCGGAAACCTTTGTATGTCTACCAACAGATATCATTTGGGTGAGAACAATGTGATAGAAAGAACACAGGACCGAATCCTTGCATCCGGCACCCTGATTTACGCACGTAACTTCTATCGTACGGAACTTGCCGATAAATAATCCGTAGTAAGGGCTGTATATTGTACAGTGTGGGATGGGTATCCCACCAACATGGACGGACTTAAGGCTGCTTTATGACAGCATAAATTACACTATTTACAAACAAGAGGGGAGTTACAGGAAGAGTTCACTCTCCTCTCTTGTGCAGACGGACAGACCCCCAAATGCACAGAAAGCGCACAGGGGTCTGGATCCAATCCACTTCTTTATCCAACAAAATGTTTAGTGTAATGGTATTGCACCATTTGTTAATTTAATACAGGTAACAAAACACAAGCTACAGGTCCTCACACAGATCCACGTGGAATGCCTACTGCCGCCCACAATGCTTCTTTAGCATGCCTACCCCCGCCCACCTTGCGGAGTTTAGGCATCTGGAGGGCAAGGCACACCCTGTTGTATGGATCTCCTTGTGTAGGGAATTGCATTTCGTATGCAAAAAGATCCGCTACGGAACATCTGCCATTTGCATGCACACGTCTAATGTTAGGACTAATTTACACGTGGCTTGCGTAAGTATAATTCTGGATCAGGCCCTTGGTGTAGAAGTAAAGGTCACATGCAGGACGGTATTTTTGGTCCATTAATCAGTCTTAAACCTATTTATTGAGCCCTCTTATGTCATGCTATTTTTGTGGTATACACATTTCATATATCTAAAATGAAAGACGGTCTGTGCCTAACCCCTCCTCAATATGACTGCTGCATACTTTTTAAAAGGAGGAATTGTCTTACCATGGATTATCTAAAGTACACATATTGCAAATACTGGGACTCACATACAGGAGGTGCCTTGGTGCTGATCAGATAAGCTTAACCCATTCTCCCATCTGACTAAACCAGAGTTTCATCATTTGGGTAATGTAAATTAGGGTGCTATAGTATATGGGCTCTGTATAGATAATGAATTAAAATTATTTTCTGTATGTGAATTTTTCACAATAAACAATAAGGGGAAAAAAAGTTTGCACAATAATTGGTGAGTTTGGAGAATTTTAACCTCTCCAGCACACAACACACAAGCTACACCAGAGTTACTGAACGCTTTTCTCTATAAAAGTAGCACAGAAGGTATTGATGGTTCCCTTTTTAGAAGTTTTCCTGGTGTAGCCCCAGAGATCCCAAGCTTGCATTTTACATTTGTTTCTAATCAAAATCAGCTGAAAATCTAGTTAAAAATTGTAAAAAATTGTCCTATTTTCCAACAAATGTATTGCCTGTGATGTATTATGTACAATGTGTATTCACAAAACATCTATTATTATTATTATTATTATTATTATTATTGGGCCGTATTCAGAGATCCGTTTTTGAGGGTAGTTCTGTGCGTATTTTTAGGATCGTATCAACTGTGCATGCGTAATAACTTTATTTACGTAGTTTACGTTGACTATACGCACGGAAGTGCCTAACGGACGAACATGTGAATTGCATTTTGGGACATTTGCATGGAATTCACATGTACGGGAAAATTAACATAAAAGTGGGTGGCGGGAGGCATTTAAATGAACGTATGGAGGCGCGGTTATCAAGAATCACATGGACGGAGCCCATATACGCACATAAGTACACACGGAAAGAACAGAGTGGTTTTGGAACTCATAAGTCACCAAGCGCACGTCCGGGAGAGGGGAGTGTCAGGGTTGTTGGTGGGTGTTTCCTTGCTCCAGCCGTGCGTATAATTGCGTACATTAAAAAAAAGGATTTTTGAATACGCCCCTTATTATTATTATTATTATTATTATTATTATTATTATTAAAGTTTGTGCAAATGCTCTTATTTCAGTTATTTGTTTAGGAAGTGCCACTGAGCCTTGTATGCAGGTTGCAGCTGTGGTAAAATGGTAAACAAATCCTCAGTGAGGACTATCCTGGGTCAAGTGGTAAAAGTGAACAGCCTGACAGGTCCTAATAGGAGGCATGGGTGAACCAAGCAGGAAAAAGCCTGGGGAGGGTTGTCCTCTCTTTTGCAGTCCGTCAGTACCCACAAAGCTTTCACACAATGATGTGTTTTAGTATCCGCTATATAACAAATATATAAAATGGTGACAAGTAGTGAGGCTCTATTCCCATTTTCTTAGGAAATACAGCTTTATGCCATTAAAAAAAAATAGACCACAAGTTTTCAGTAATCAGTTTAGTTGCCTGTTGATTGAAGAATTTTCATATAAAATTTGTCTAAACCTTGGTACATATTTCCCAAATCCCCGGAGTATGAGTTTAGACATCCCTGAGTGTGAGTTTGGACATCCCTGGAGTGTTTAGTTTAGACATCCCTGAGTGTGAGTTTAGACATCCCTGAGTGTGAGTTTGGACATCCCTGAGTGTGAGTTTGGACATCCCTGGAGTGTTTAGTTTAGAAGGTTAAAGCATTATCTGAATGTTGTGCTGTCTGGGACTGTTAAGAAACAGATTACTCTCAAAATGTCTTACCTTGAGGCTGTTCTGTCGCTTGACCCTTCCAGACGGTGTGTGAGAGCAAATCCATTTACTCAAGCTGCTGAACAAATAGCAAATAGTCTTGGGAGAAGGCATAATGTTGAAAGGTGGAGGCATCGTGCATTTATCATCAAAGTAGCTCAGCCACAGCTTGGCCCGGGCAAACTTCCACTCTTTATCCTCGTGGTTCTGTGACACAAATATAAGAAAACACCAGACACTGAGGATGAATGATACAAAGAAACATTGAGCACTGTGCTGACCTCTCTAACCAGGTATTTTTCATTTCCAAATATAACACCTAACAAATATTTAACAATCCTATTTTATTTTATAAACATAAGCTACAGAAATAAATCCATGTAAGATTACAGTGAAGTCAGATAACCCATAGGAAATAGAACACAGGAATTTGGAGGTTAAAAGTGCATGTATTTTTATTCTAAACAAACTAAAACTAACAAAATAATTGTCATACATTACAGTATGGCGAAACCTCCACCATGTATATTAGCTAGGTCCATTTACCACAAGAGCGCATTGGAATTACACTTCCTGTGACTGTCAATTCTGGGGGTAAATGTTGTATTGATGAAATATTAAAAAAGAATGAAATATTTCAAAGTTGCTTCGAAGGATATAGTAACACATATAATCATACAACAGCATCACATCACTCCGCTAAATACAAGAACCTGATCTGTCACACACTTCATTGTTCCATGTATCCATCTAGCCTTGTGTCACATTGCAGACTTGTGGTGTAATGGTGTGTGGAATGTATTCTTGTAATACGTTAGGCATTGTCTGTGTGCCATAACCCCTCCAACCAGTATTGTTGAAAATGTGGATCCCATTATGGCACAAGGGGGTATATCCAGAACTACGTGTGCCGTACGTTTATTCGCTACACTCCCCTCGGCACACCCCTTGCACGGACGTATTTTGTCAAGATACGCTGCCCAAACCCTACCTTAACTTTTTCACACGTAACAGCGTACGTTCGCTAACGGACGTAGAGACTACGTGAACGTACGCCGCTTAGCACGCCCATACTGTGCACTTTAAATACCACCCCCCGCCTACTTCACGTATTTCAGACGTATTTTGGCCGTAAATTAGGCACGCCCACACGTAAGTATTTACGTGACACATACGTGAATGGCCCATACGTTCACAATTACGCTACATAAATGTGCGTATTTTCTATGGTGCGCATGCGCAGTGCGTTCTAAACTGCGAATTTACGTCTCCGGCACGCGTAAATTCACATCGATACGTAGTTCTGGATCAGGCCCAAGGTCTGCATATCAGATCATATGAAGCTGGATCCATAAACATAAGATCGAGTGTACTCCAATGGCCTGACGAAGGACCGAATTCTAAGATCCAACTGAAAAATAGATCTGTATGGATCCACAATTGTAGGGACAATATACCATTCACCACTCCCCTAGTTATGGATTTCCAATAGCCAAGTGTTACCTTGAGTTTTCGGACTCCCGTGAATATAAAATGTCTGTGGTGCTAAAGTCTTGATCACCTATACTGTACATTGTGATACCAAGGCACACCCATTTTCAATGTACTTAAGCTGCAATCATTGCACATGAAATGTCTCTGCTAGCTGTACAAAATAATGACGTAGACAACTTACTGCTATGAGCTGGAAGCTTTTGTGTAACATTGCCACGAGAAGCTTGGTTAATACAATTACAACCACTACGTTGTATGTGCCAACAATTAATGCTCCCACGAAGGACTGAAGCTCCTCACTATAACTGAATCTGGTCACAAAAAGCGCTACATGGGCCAGAGAGAAGATGTACCAGAAGAGAGCATAGCATGTACCAATAAACCTGCAACACACACAAAGTATTATTACTTAGCATTACACTACTGAGCAGTATTTTACAGTTCACATACAATAAATGGATATGAAGCAATGCTAAAAACATACATAATATACATGGATTTCTCACATTTGGCTGTGAAATGTAAGTGGAAACACAGCACTTTGTTGCAAAAAATTGCTCTGTCAGGTGTTAGTATAACTTAACACAAAAGGCTGTAGAAGAGTTGTGCACACAGAGCATGTTTTAGCATATGCAAATGGTTTTTAGCACCAGAACAATGCATAACCTGGATATCCTAATGTTGGATTCATGTATACACTATGATCCGACTATATTCTGTTTCCATTGAATGCCCCAACAGCTTCTCTACACTAAAACAAGTTAGCGTGGGATTCACTGTGAATCCGGCCCTTAATCTCTTAAAATAAAAAACTATGACAACAGAGCTGTGGAACAACATATAAAAGTATAACACATTTTATAGATTGGCAACAAACTTACGAGTGGAAAGTGTCATTGCTTTGACGTTCACAGAAGATCCCAACACAGTCCTTGGGTTCATTGGTGGTGTATCCTTTATCATACAGCTGTGTCAGTCCAATTGTGAATGAGAAAAGTACAAGGAGAAACATGCCCAAAAATTTTCCAAAATCTTGCAACATCTGACCCATGGAAATCTGCAAGAACAAAATGTATCATAAAGCTAATTATCAATAATTGAATTTCATTTATAACCACAGAGTTTAGCATTTGTTCATTAAATAATTATCTGTTGGTATTAGCATTACATCGACTGGATTTCATTTTCACAGTTTTAGTCACAGAAACAAAAAAAAATAACCATGTCCTGATTACTAAATTCTTTACTTAATTATTTGCTTACATTTTGACAATGCAGTGTTGGAAACAACGTTTTAAGGTTTTGTTTTTAATTGGTCTTATTATTGTTATTATTATTCTGAGTGACCTAATCAGTTCTAAATTTTAATTGAGTGACACATAGTGTTCCACAATTGTAGGACTCCATGCACAAATGGAATCACTTGCCTAAGCACCCCCTTTAATGGAGGCATTTCTAATATATAGGGCCTACCTTAAGTTTTCTGATTTGCGCACATGGAAAATGGCAGTGTTGAAGAAGTCATAGATAACATGTAATACTAAGTCACACCCCCTTGTCATCGCAACTGGAGGCCCTCTTTGTTGGAACTGTGGGAAGTATCATAAAGACCTCTAAAGACTGGATAGGTCACAATGTGTTCCAATCAGGTAGCATGGATGTGTGCGCAGAATGAAAAGTGGGCAAAGTGTGAGCTTAATGCTTGGAAGCAAAGGATGGGAGCCTGTTCACAGTGTTTAAGGAAGCGCTAAGACTTCCACAATAATATGGGAGGTGTACAAGCAGAAGGGCCAAGAACAGAACAGGTAGAGGAGAAGCGGAGTCAGTAATGGAGAGTTTGAAAATGTGAGTGGGAAAGAGGACCGCTCAGAGAGGGCAGGGTCCCACAGAACAAAACACTATCCCGGGAGATTCATTCCAGTGAGCCTTTCATTGTTTTTTATATTATGTTTTATGTTTATTATTATGATGTATATTAAATGCTAGTGTCATTTTCCCAAGCGCTTGTTGTGATTTTTAGTTTTGTATTGTTAGGGAATATATCTTCCCTTTATAGCAGCTGGGATATATTCACTACTCTTGTATACTTATTAACCCTATCCTCCTATTTAGCGCTGATACAGTTTTAGTATTTCCCACAGAACAAACAAGGGAAGAATCTGAAGTAGAAGCAGGTGGACACCAATGTCACAGGAAGAAGAAATGTCCATGACGAAAATCAAGGTGAAGGCAGTGGCGACCCAGTAAAAATGATCAGAACATAAATCAATTCACCTTCATCGTCACATAAAAAAAATCAAAGGACTCAGAATCTTCCAGAACCTCTTTTTGCACAGTGTCTCTTTGAAATATTATCACTTTTTTAATTATTGTACTTGGTCAAATGTTCTTTAAGTAATTGCAGTCACGTTTTACAGTCAAAGACAAAGATAAATATTAAAAAGACCTGAAGTAACCATTACATGTAGGTTGATTCAAAGTAAGGGACAAAGAACATTTTGTTTCACATGAAAGGGTACGAGGCTCTATTACCCTCACCAGGAAAATAACTTCAGAAATACTTTCTTTCATCTCATAATCTTGAAATCTCAACAGAGATCTCCAGAGAAATGGCTAGATTCTCACTCCAAACTCCCCTCTTCCCAGGATTATATAGTTTATTATCTGGAGCCTATAAGTGCATTTGCCAGCAGTAGAAAGAAATATGCTTGACTTCCCAAGTTTAGCAGAGTCACGTTGCTGGCTATTCCCTGCCAAATACAGTCAGGGAATGATTATGAAACGAAGAGGCAACAGAGAATAAACCAGGCAGTGATTACAGCTTGGGGATAGCAGTGGATGTGCTGCATAGGCATTCTTTGCTCTGTTGGTTACAGGCTACAGCTGCATCCTTTCGGTCGCCCACTCTATCTCTGGCTTACAGATAAAAATCCTGTGCAGCACAGGATTCCAAGTGTAAGTGTGTACACATCCCTAGGAAACACACAGTACAGGATATATAGTAACCTACCTTTCTGTAATGTTACTTTACAATTGTTATTTAGTAATAGCTTTTTTGTGACCCTTTGTGGGTCTGGGCATAATCCTAAACATCATTCATGGCCCTTGATGACATCACTTGTATGACTTGTAGACAGGCAGTGTTCAAATCACCATTTACAAATATAAATGAATGTTTACATTAGAAAAATCGAATTAAAGTTTATGTGTTAGTATGATTACGGGCTTAAGATAACCATATACTGTGCCAGTGTTTCTGGTTCTGAACAATAGCTCATTATGCTGGCTACACTTTATGCCCTGTCTCTGGTGACCAGAGTGTTATGTGTGTTACCAACATGGCCGCAACTAGGGGTGTGCCAAAGGGTTGGTCACCCAGGGCACTAAGCCAAAGTTGGGCACCATTAAGTTCATTTTTAATGTTAAACTGGTTATTAATTCAAGGTAGGGGGCATCATTTTTCCTTTTTGACCCGAGCGCAAAAAAATTTAGCTATGGTTACCGAGGGCTCCACATACAGCACACACTACACAGTAATCACCGCCTTGACCATAGTGGGCCCAGATCATTCAGATTATTCAGGAATTCCAAACCATTTGATTTTGTGGGAGCATTTTGGACTCATTTTAGGTGTTCCAGGGTTTTCCAGATGTTCTTGCAGGTGTACAGGTGTGTTCATGTCTGAGAGGGACATGTGAAAAGATCCACAGTTAGTACTCATTATATCAAGTGTGATGAGGAGACCTGGAAAATATGCACTGTTAGTGGTACCTGAAGACTTGTCATGCACTATACAGTAATCAGGCAGATCAACCAATAATCATCTTATTGGCTCAAATATCACCTATATGGGCCTTAAACCTAAGATTAAGTGTAAGGGTCAAATCACCTGCAAGTGTACACCTTAGATAAACCATGCTGCAATATAAGGTGAGGAGCAAATTTAAACTGCAATTGTTTCCTAGCTCAACTCGAAATAAACATAAAACTGTACATTATTTAATTTCTATGTGCAAAAGTAAAGTATTTTTCCTGCATGCAAAACATTAGCATGAAATTGCAACCCCTACGTTGCAGCATATTTTCTCCAATGTAGCTTGCACCTGTTTTTCCCTCACCCATTGTGTGTACCATAATAACAAATATAAGACTTACCGTCCCTCTCTCAATTATAGGCTGCAAAGAAATGATTGGAGTACTCTCTGTTATTTCATCTTTGACACAGGGGTAGGCTGTTTTAGAACAGGTTTTCCAAAAAGCAAAATAAAATATATCTTATAAAAAATAAATAAAAAATACCGCCCTCTATTTGCTTCATCATCTCAACCTCTCCATTCACTTTATCATCACCCCCTCCCCATTCTCATCTTCTTCCCCATTCTTTATAATTTCTTTATCCCCTTCATCATCCGCCCCTCCTCTTCATCATCTCCCCCTCCCTATTCATCACCATACTATTATCATCTCCCTCTCTCCATTTATCATCTCCTAATTTTCATCATCTCTCCCTCCCCTATGTCACTTCTCTATTTCCATCATCTCTCCTCCTGTGTTGTTCCCCTCCCCATGATCTCCTCCTGTGTTGTCCCCCTTAACCACCATCTCCTCCTCTGTTGTCCCCCTTCCCCATCATCTCCTCCTGTGTTGTCTCCCTCCCCATCAGTTCCTTCTGTGTTGTCCCCCTTCCCCATCATCTCCTCCTGTGTTGTCCTGCGTGTGCGTCTGTGCGCTGCCAGGAGCTGGCAGACTGTCAGACATTTAACAGCTGCGGGACTCCCGTTGGCGCCCAGAGCTTACGATCCATCTGCACTACCCTCCCTACTACCCTGGCCGGGAAACCAGAATGTTTCTTCCGACGTGGTGGCACGTTCCACGGCACCCCGATGAGATTGTCGTGGCACCCCAGGGAGCTGCGGCACACAGTTTGGGAACCACTGCCTTAAGACTATCCAACATTGTAACATGGGAGGTTCAGGATTCACAATCCAATATTGTGCAATGATGACCTTAGCCAATGTGGAGAGGTTGATCACATATTTGTACATAGCAGGATTAAATATTTCTTCCACTGAGGATTCAAATAATACAAGTGAAGGGTCCAACTGTGGTAATTCCTCCGCAGGACGAATACAACCCCATACACTCTCCAAGTAGCAAAATACTAATGGACAGAATCATACCACACAGAGTTTTACACCCTTCCATTAACTTCTCTCAGGACCAACACCCTGCTGAGTTGCCTTTATTCTCACTCCAGCCTTATCCAGCATACTTGTTGCCAACTGAGAAAAACACTTCTTTAGCACACTGACTTTAGCACACTGAATTGAAATCGCCAATATACACCTCTCATATTATCTCACTGTTGACATTGAGTCTGCCCACTGAGTCTGCAATTTTCTGCCCTCCTTTACAACTTCCAACAGTCCACAACCTTCCTCCCTATGCTATCACCCAGTGGTCACTGTTTTTAGTAACCCAAACATTGTGCCAATAACCCACACTACACACTCCTTATCATCATGCCACACATATGTGACTCGCCCACTACTTTGTGACACATTCTATAACTGGTGACCTGGAGACTACCCATAGTCATGCCTGCCTGCTGGTTACCAATGCTGCTTTTGTTACATGGATCAATACCTTAACAGAAAACAATCTTAAGCACCGAATCAATTTGAACATTAAGATTACCTGCACTATGCTCTCCTCGGCTCCTCTATACCTGCACTATGCTCTCCTCGGCTCTTCTATCCACGCTTCTCTGCCGGCTCCCTGCGGCGCACAGAGTTTTCTGCTTCATGCGTGTGACATCATGACATCACATGCATGAAGCAGGTAACTCTGTGCGCCGCCAGGAGCCGGCAGACTGTCAGACAGCTGCCGGACTCTCTATCTGCATTGTGCCGGAATACCACAATGTTTACGTGGCACCTCGGTGACAGCGCCGCGGTGCCCCAGGGAGCCGTGGGGCACAGTTTGCAATGCAATGTCTGCATGCAAAGAAGGCTAATTTGACTTTGCCAGAAAATGAACAGGGTTTTGCCCAGGTGTAACTTTCTACCTGACATCACTTTCACACTATGGATCGGGTCCAGTATCAGCACAGTGGCTGAGACTAAATGACCTGACTATGAATTCAGTTTTTTTGACTATTCTGTCAGTGTTCCATTATATTGGTCCTGGCTATACACTTAATGATAAACATGCATCAAGCATTTGTCAGCTGATCTGAATGGTTTTGATTCAGTGATTGGCCAGTTTTAGAATCTCTTAAAAACAAAAAATGAATTCTGCTCTGCTAACCTTTTATACATAAAGCGGATGCTTAAAGTAAAGTAAAGAGTTGCTCTCTGAGAATGTAATAAAAACAAGCAGTTCTCTCTCATTAAAATATTATAGAAAAGAAAAATGAGGTGATTTATATTGCTATATGAATCTTAATGTCCAAACAGAAGTATAAATAGATCTTACAAACTAAACGCACAGTCCTGAGTGTGGAAAGTTTCGAGAACCCTGAGTGCTGTAGTGTACTGGTCAGTACTTGGCATATAAGGTACAGTGTTTGTGGCTGAATGCTCTGACTGTGAACTGTTGAGAATTCAACCAACTTACAGAGTCAAAAATACTGTAAGATGTGTTGTATGAGAAAAATAGTCTAGTACAGAAAGTCCTACACACAAACAGCAGCCATGTCACCCTGAGAAAACATAAAGGGTTTAAAATAGGTTTAATATCTGTATGTGATCCCAGTGTGGCGATTATTGGTCAATATATATCTCAGTTTCTAATAGTGGTACATACTAATCAATAAGCGCCACACAGGGATAGCATACAGATTTTAAACGAGAGAGAGAGAGAGAGAGAGAGAGAGAGAGAGAGAAAAGCTAAAAACAAGTAATAGTAGAGCGGCCACAATTTTGTCTTTCCTGAATGTCTAAACAATTGCGTAGATCCAGAAAATCATTCAGAATTTCCTTGTTACACGTGTGGGAAAATCTTAGGCAATAGACTATAACCATTATTAACCACTCCCTGCTTTTATAAGACGTTGCATTAGACATATTGGTCTGAGCTGTAGAAAGTAGATGGTGCAGGCAGCAAATCTTCATACCCACAGGTGTTACTAAACCCAGGGTGAAGAGAGCGCACACAAATCGTTTCATGGATCATCACACAAACGTCTTGACTCTCAGAAAAAATGTTTATGGATCATTCAGGAGTATTGTGGAGATCCAGAATAAATCTCCACTGTCACTGAAACTATGAAAACACAAAAAGTAGAGTATAAAGAAAGTTTTATGTCACTTGCAAAGTGAGGGATGTATGTTGGTTACATATATTTAAAATTGCTAAATTTTGGGGGGGATTTTGTGTGCTCTTGCACAGGCCAAGCTATGCCAGAGATTCAAAGGAATATCATTTAGAATCATTTAGGCAAAATACAGTATTTTCTCTACATCTTTTGCAAACAGAGTTCCAATACAGCATAGCTTTATGTTTAATCTGACGTTTCATCTGTAATTTGTGCTAGGAAACATCACCTTCAATCTAATTTTGTTTTTATGGATTAAGTTACCTCCCCTGCAATTCAACACGGTTTTGCAGAGGTGCAAATTTCTCGGTGGGAGTCGCCCTATTTTAGAAATAGACACAGCCAAAGGCTAATTTTGGTCTGTCTCTATTTTGAAACTAGCATTATTTTGAAAAAATGTTTATGAATGGGTAATTATACTGATTGGCATACTTACCCACTCATTCTCTGCACACTCCATCGCACTCACCGCAACGACCGGACAGGTGAGTAGCACTCTATTGGGAGTTTTAGGGTTAAGGGGCTGGATCCAGACCTAGTTAAGTGCTTGAACTTAGTTACTCCTGGTCTAAACCATGTTGATTTCAAGTTAATTGTATTCTTTGCATGCAGGGATATATCTTTGAATGCTTACTGCATCAAGATACTGACCAGCTTTACTGTCACACTGTTATTTAGACTTGGGATAGGAAACATCACCTCTCAACTCTAATACTGTTGGCAACAGATAAAATATGACTCCCCTGCAATCACCATGGTTTAGCCCAGGAGTAACTAAGTTTAAGCACTTAACTAGGTCTGGATCCATCCCAAGGTGCAGGAAGGGGAGTCTTAGGGTCTGGCTGCAAGGAAGGGAGGGTTAGGTCAGGCTGCGGGGAAGGGAAGGTTAGGGTTAAGGTAATGTAAGGGGAGGGTTGGGATTAGGATTAGGAAAACGGTTAGGGAGAGATTCATACTTACCATTCGCCGCTGCATGTTCGTCCTAGGGAAAATTAATTGCTCTGCCTTGGTAAGGCAGAAGCAATCGATTTCCCAGGCACTTCGGCAGTGGTTGGAAGAGAAAACCTACTATGGAAGGTGTTAAGATTCCCAAGATGGTAAAAATGCAATGTTTATTATGCTGACTATTGAGATTTATCTCAGTGAGTAGATTCTCAATAGGGGGATTTCCAAGCAAGTAGTTTACATTTGCTAGAAATTGCATTTTGTGTAAGTTAGAGCAACATTGCTATTTATTGAGTCACAGTCACATCCCAGGATGATTGTTGTGAATTGATTAAGAACTCTGGGCTCTATTTACTAAGAATGCCTGAACGTAGCTCAGGCAAGTTCGAATTCGCTCTCCGCGAACTTCTGAGCTATGTTCAGGCTATTTACTAATACTCACCCATTGTTGTGAATTGATTAAAAACTCTGAGCCTGATCCACACACAACATAAAAATCTGCATGTAAGAGGCTAGTGCACTCCTATGACACTCCTCTCTCACACATTTAACTGACTTACGTGTCCATAATCCTACCGTAACATTTTGCATAAATCTCTGTGTGTGCAGAACTCTCTGACGTCCCTAACCCTGCCCATACTATCTGATATAAATGCCCCCCTGCCTACAACGCCTAAACTCAAACGCATCGGGGGCTGTCACACCCTACTTTACAGAACTCTGAACGTGCTCTTTATATTTAAAGACCAATGCATAAAATCTGCACAGATGCGTTCACAAAGACTGACTTAAGCACGCTGCTGTGTAAGTCGGTTGATGTTATTAATTCTGGATCTGATCCTCAGTGTGGATAAGAGCAACTATTACCGTTATATGCTAAATCATTTCCACTGTGGTAATTATATTGATACACGAAAACTACAACATTTTTTAGACTGAGCGTGTTTATATATTGATGAGCAAAAAGAATAACACTGTAATGAGACTTTTTATTATAGTTTGGATTAATTACTTCATTACAATTTCCATTTTGTTTGTTAAATCCTGGCTTTCAGGGATCTGACCAGCAATTCACTAAATTCTGCTGTTTTATTATGGGTTTCACGTGGCATTTAGCAGTGAAGATATGGAAATTTAGATGGGAAGGTGAGAAAATTGCATTTGATCATTTTACAAGTAAAGCAGTAGGAGAAGTAGTGGAATTCTATACCATTGTGCACCGTCCTACATCAAGTCAAGGAGAATTTTTACATTTTCGAACCTTTCTCCTCTAAACTATACAATGATTTACTTTTTCTTTGCCAGGAAAAAGAGGTGACGCACACAGCTGGAAAAAAGACACAGATACTGATCTACTGTCTGCCTTCTGTTGCTGGAACAATAAGCAAAATCCAATTTCTATCACACTGGACTTTTAGTACAAATGCCTTTAGCAATGATATCACAATGTCATGGTTAATAAAGGTAATTTCTTATAAAAAATATTCTTAAGTTTACAGCAAAAGGATATACATAACACACACACACACAGAGAGACACACACAGAGAGACACACACACAGAGACACACACACAGAGACACACACACAGAGACACACACACAGAGACACACACACAGAGACACACACACAGAGACACACACACAGAGACACACACACAGAGACACACACACAGAGACACACACACAGAGACACACACACAGAGACACACACACAGAGACACACACACAGAGACACACACACAGAGACACACACACAGAGACACACACACAGAGACACACACACAGAGACACACACACAGAGACACACACACAGAGACACACACACGCGCGTATAGTTCGGCGCTTTGATGATCTGTCTTTCAACAGATCACTTTGCAGCACAACAGCAACACTGACGGCATTTTTTGGCAGATTCCCATGAAACAGCATCGCTCCCGCAACTGCTGTCTCTACAAAGACTCCGATGGCGACAGGTAAGTTTAATTTTTCCTAACCATCACAGCCATGATTTAAACCTAAGAAGCTGATGCTTCTTAGGTGCGTATTATTCCATACGGAGCCACTGTGCATGCATGCATGCCTTTACCTTATCTCATCCCTCTCCGCAGCAGAACCCTAACCTTCCCCTAAACCTATCCATCCTCGTCCCCCAGCATAACCCTAACACTGACCCTTACCATTCCCGTTCAGAAGCATAACCCTAACCTAACCCTAGCCTTAACAATCCTTGTTCTGCAGCCTAACATTAACCCTTTCCTCTCCACCACCTTATCTAAATATTTCCTGTCCCACAGTCCAACCTTAACCCTTCCCTCTTCAGGAGTCTAATCTTAACCCTCCCTGTCCCGCAGCCTAAACCTAACTCTAACTCAGAACGAGTACCTTATGGATATAAATGCATTCCATCAGAAAATGCATCCCATTCTGAAAATGAAATATTGTAATGAAAACATGTCGGTACTGATACAGCTGTATATAAACTGTTGGTTGTATCAGTGTGAAAAATGGGGCCATAAGAGCTGCAACTGCATCCTCACACACATGCATACAACATAAATGACAAAGCCACACACGTGTTATGGCTAAGCAATATCAGCCTCTTTACTGCCACCATGTGTTTATAAATATGTGTTGCAACAGATTATCAATATATACAAAGAAGTTACCTGCAGTGGACCCAGGATTGAACTGGTTGTATACATGAAAAAAAGACGAAGGTAACTGAGGACATTGCCAAAAGCAAAAAGTCCTTCTGCCACCAGTGTGGGATGGAAAGCGTCCCAGTCCTTCCTCTCTGCAATACGATGAAACTACCAAAACAACAAAAAAAATTGTTTATCACATAACAGCGGAACAAGGGATGCACTGCATTACTAAGCTGTAGTGCTAGTGGTCTGAGGGATGCACTGCATTACTAAGCTGTATTACTAGTAGTTTGAGGGATGCACTGCATTACTAAGCTGTAATACTAGTAGTCTGAGGGATGCACTGCATTACTAAGCTGTATTACTAGTAGTCTGAGGGATTCACTGCATTACTAAGCTGTAGTGCTAGTGGTCTGAGGGATGCACTGCATTACTAAGCTGTAATACTAGTGGTCTGAGGGATGCACTGCATTACTAAGCTGTATTACTGGTAGTCTGAGGGATGCACTGCATTACTAAGCTGTAGTACTAGTGGTCTGAGGGATGCACTGCATTAATAAGCTGTAATACTAGTAGTCTGAGGGATGCACTGCATTAATAAGCTGTAGTGGTAGTGGTCTGAGGGATGCACTGCATTAATAAACTGTAGTACCAGTGGTCTGAGGGATGCACTGCATTAATAAGCTGTAGTGCTAGTGGTCTGAGGGATGCACTGCATTAATAAGCTGTAGTACTAGTGATCTGAGGGATGCACTGCATTAATAAGCTGTAGTACTAGTGATCTGAGGGATGCACTGCATTAATAAACTGTAGTACCAGTGGTCTGAGGGATGCACTGCATTAATAACCTGTAGTGCTAGTGGTCTGAGGGATGCACTGCATTAATAACCTGTAGTGCTAGTGGTCTGAGGGATGCACTGCATTAATAACCTGTAGTGCTAGTGGTCTGAGGGATGCACTGCATTAATAAGCTGTAATACTAGTGGTCTGAGGGATGCACTGCATTAATAAGCTGTAATACTAGTGGTCTGAGGGATGCACTGCATTAATAAGCTGTAATACTAGTGGTCTGAGGGATGCACTGCATTAATAAGCTGTAATACTAGTGGTCTGAGGGATGCACTGCATTAATAAGCTGTAATACTAGTGGTCTGAGGGATGCACTGCATTAATAAGCTGTAATACTAGTGGTCTGAGGGATGCACTGCATTAATAAGCTGTAGT
>WWET01000931.1:321238-353567 GCA_011038615.1 Limnodynastes dumerilii
AGGGAAACTACCATGAAAGCAGCTTTATAGCAAAATATAACAGTACAGAACATATGGCACTTGTATGCAGAACACCAATATACTGTACACAAGGCAGAAAGCAAAAACTTTTAAAGTTGCACAGAAAAACACGTGAGCCCCCATAACACTAGCATGTTCCTTTTATCTGACACAATCCTATTCCACTAATCCATTATTCTCTATGCAGATCAGTCAGAGGAGATGGCATCTGTTCTCTGGGTCTTTTTTGATTGGATTGCACAGCATGCACACTGTATGCCAGACTTTGCCATCCCATTAGTAAATACACATGACATTGAAGTAGGTCATCCCTGAGACGAAGAATCTCAGAGGAGGAAGGGCCTGCTATCAACTGGCTGGAAAGCCATCAGCAGGGAATATTACTACAAAAGGGAGAAGACATGTGGGAAATGACGTGGAAACAGCTGAGTTATAAAAGAATAGATATTTATTATTAACACTTATTTATTTATTCCTCATACTATCGGTACAGAGAGGTACAATCTTAGTTCCCTAATACATACATATTTACAGCAGCCAATTAACCTACTGCAGACGCAGGGAGAAGATACAAATTCCACATAGATAAGACCTAGTATGGGAATCAAACTGAGCATTGTGAGGCACACATCTAATCACTAAGCCACCATGCTCCGGTGTCAGTAGGTAATTACATAGCATAGGAACGAATAAAGAAATTAAGTAGCTGGGGTTAAAAATCAGCAAATCACCTGGTATGGCCACACACTAGGGGGCGTTACTGACTACCCACAAGTGCCACAACAACAAAAAAGCACCGATAATGCAAAATAAATAAATACGTTTTTTTCCTATTTATTAAATTTATTTTCAACAACAATTTTTAAGTCTCATAAAGCCCAACTTTACCCCTTTTTGTTACCTTTCGACTAACATTAACACCAACAGCAACATATTGGGGCTGATTCAGAGCTGCACTTACACCTTTTTATAGATGCAAGTGTAGCCTTGAGCAATACCATGTTGAACTGCATAGGGAGGCAAATACAAATTGTGAAAGCAGAATTAGAATTCAGAGGTGAAGCTTCTTAGCTGAACTCTAATATATAGAGTAAACATAAGGCTATGCAGTACTGAATTATTTGTGCAAAAGTAGAGTGTTTTCCTTGCATGCAAAATAATTAAAATGAATTTGCACCCCTTACATTATGAAATGGTTTAGCTGAGCTGTACACTTGCACCTGTTTTGCCATTACTTCCAAACTGGATCAGCCTCATTTTTTTATACCATAGATAGTGCACAAGACTTTGTGTAAAAACATAGATTATCTTTCAAGATTGTCAACATTAAATTGAAAATCTAGAGACATTTTAAGATTCCCCTGCTGACAAAACTAAGTCAAGCTGAAGTTTTTCATAACGTGCAAAGTTAAAGAGAGAAAGAACTTGTTTCCATATAACTGAATATAATGGCTCTAAGATTACATTCAGTTTGCAGGAATAAAATGCATGCATAGTTCATACATGTAGCAAATAATAAAAAATATATATGTTATACAACAGGTACAATGCCTGATAGTCCAATATTCACAGTTACGGAGTTTATATAACTGGTAATCGTCAACTTTACTGGCAAGATTTAAAAAATCATCCTCTAAACTCTCATGCAAAAGGCAAATTCATAGAGAAATTTAAGCAATCAAGTTAGAAGATACCATACCTACTACATATGAAAGGGTGAAATCTGTGATTCATAAATTAAGCAGAGAAATATCTGAATTATGAAAGACACTCATTTCAGAACAGTATATTATCAATGTCTATAAAATTTGTTAGACATTTTTGTTATCATACAATCAAAATTTCCATCATAGGGCCGGATTCACATTTGTGAAGTCCAACCAAAGTCACGCCTGAACATCCCCTAAGCCTACCTAAACCCCATAAGGTGGGCTAGGAAGCATGTACATTTTACAGTTGGGTCTGGGTGTAAGAGTTCCATGCAGACCAGTGACAGAACGCTGATCCACAAAGGACACTTAAGATGGGGTTATGGCAGTGTAAGTGCTGCTAACTTTGCACTAGAGAGGGGAGTGAAAGTCGAGTTGACTCCAGTCTTCCACGTGGACTGCCAGACATCCGTGTGTACGGAAAATGTGGATCCGGCCCATTGTAATTGTGTATATATATATATATATATATATATATTAGTTATTTTAAGATGCTGGTAGAATAAGTTGGTAACGTTAGATGTCCTCAAAATGTTGGTGTTTTAATTCGCTGGCAACATTAAAATCCAGAATAAAGTGCATCAGCTGTAAGGTGCTAATATATATCAATAGATCCCTACTTTACCAATGCCCTAGGGGCACCCAATAATTCTATAATCTTTAAAAAAAGTTATTAAATGTGTGAATGTGTTTCTCTTAGCTTACCTTCTATTTGATTAAAGTCATATCCATTGGCGCTGTGCATCCAGAATAAAGTGCACTAGCTGTAAGGTGCTAATATATATCAATAGATCCCTACTTTACCAATGCCCTAGGGGCACCCAATAATTCTATAATCTTTAAAAAAAAGTTATTAAATGTGTGAATGTGTTTCTCTTAGCTTACCTTCTATTTGATTAAAGTCATATCCATTGGCGCTGTGCAGGGCAGGGTGCATATTGAACAGATTTGCCACAAAAGCCAAATTCAGTTTAGGGTTCCCAGAAACCACATCTGATGGCGACACAAACTGTCTGCAGCC
Source organism: Limnodynastes dumerilii (assembly GCA_011038615.1). Lineage (NCBI taxonomy): Eukaryota > Metazoa > Chordata > Amphibia > Anura > Limnodynastidae > Limnodynastes > Limnodynastes dumerilii. Next base: position 323,990 of record WWET01000931.1, read on the forward strand.
TAGTTTGTCAGCTTGGTTAAGCATGTAATTAGCCCTCTTTAAATCATTAGATTCCTGTCAACAGAAGATATATAGCTTACAAAACAAGATATAGCTATATATAACGTAATCTAGGTGTAAGTCACTTTTTGGTTATGGGGCATGCCATTCCAGTGCTGGGCTAAGTATATCATTGGTGTGTTCCCCACAACTTACACCTGACTCAAAGATTCATGAGTCTGCACATGAACAGAATTTATATGGCTGTGAATAGGTCACAGTTGCTTTATGCTCTGGGGACCTGCTTTTAATCGTAAAATGTGAATATTACTGACACCCAGTGGCTGATTTACTATGAAACTAAAGAAGCTTCAGCTTTAGGGCGGCTAATCCCAGAGGAATTTGCCTTTTTTACAAGAGTGTATTTTTCAACAAAATGATGGAGTTTTTTTTAAATGTATGTTATAAAAATTGTTTAGTGATAGAATCATAAGGCAATGGGTTAAAGTATATGCTCTACACAGTGTGTGGGGGGTTCTGAGTACCCAGAAGCCATTGCTGAAGAGTGCTGACCAGCATACATTCTATGTACAGCTCCGACCACAGGATGGCTCTTATGATCCAGCCGTGTGCATAATGTCAGTGTCACTGTGTGCATTGAGGAAGATAACAGAAGTTACTCAGACCACGTTGCTGGTGGAAAAGGGATCACTGTATGGCCCATTGGACCTTGTTGGATGTTTTTGCTGGTTGCACATAACACCTCTGAATCAGCTTCATCATGTTTTTCCTCTCTTTGTAGTTTCTTACTAGGACGCCAAGGTCTAATGCTTTGCTATAGGGACAGCCTAGAAATGGCTATTTAGCTATGGTGTACAAATCATTTTATGACAGTTTACAAATGACATAAATTCTGACCGTGTCACAGATCTAATTCAATTATATTTACAGAAACAAATAAACTTACATTAAACCCAGAAAAGTCTATGAAAACGTCAGCACCACCAACGCTTTCCTTGGGAGCGATTTCTCTCAGTAAGTGATAGTATGCTCTGGAATCCTGCAATAACAAAATATATTCATGGGCCACATATTGCATTATATATTGTTAAAGGGGTGGGCCTGATAATGCATAGAGCAGCCTCCGTAACCCCATCAGTTTTTATGCTCATAATCAGGACACAACAGAAGCATTTCAACATTTACATGGACACCACATCTGCCGTGTTCTACAAATAAAAGGATAACCTGCAGGACACTGAGGAAATGTCAGTTCAGACTCCACTTCCAAGTGCTCAAGGGGGACAACTCAAGAGAAGTTATAGTTCACTTAGAGTTTCAGCCTCTTGGGAAGATAAGACTTCCTTGCAGTGTCCCTTAAAGCGGAGTGCCCCCACTGTCTTGACATGAACACTTAGCATAAAGAACTACCACAATGTTAAGTGTACCTTAATGTCTCGGCTGAAGTTGCTAATGTTTGGCCATTGAGCATTAGTCAGGTGGTAATTCACCCAACGGAGCAGGAGCTCTTCAGGTGAGAGTTTCATCAAATCTTCCAGGGTTTCCCCATCCATCAGTAATGCAATCAGAGCTATAGCAGAATGGAAAGTCACAATAATAATCACACGTTTCTGTAATAAATGACACATAAGTGGAGCTAATGCATTGAAGTCTGCACTAAGAGATATATAATTCTGCCCCCCCCCTCCCTACATTTGTATGGGTGTAATTTAGATGTAAAATCACATGACTGAGCGGCCATTTGCTTAGATGCTTCCTGCAATTACTGTACTGAAGGTTGAATTCGTACTCAATGACAGGACTTCCAACAAGTCCCTCTAACTGGATATGGGCACATCTATAATATTTAAAAACGCGGCTAGATAGTAACGGATGTGGCAACCTTTGATTAAGGATAACCCATACTGCAGAAAGTTTCCTCACAAAGATTAGACACATCAATAAACACAATTAAAATCCATCCAGATATTTCCTGTTCAAACTGTAGAAATCGCCATATGTATGAAGCTATAATAATAGATGTTTCTGTGATAGACAGAAAGCTTTCAATACCGTGCAGTGTTTTATTATGGGAAGTGTTTATTGCAGGTGATGTATCATGGTATAGATTATTATAGATATTATAATATTTTCATTTAATTCTTTTATTATTATTTTTTTTTTATTTATTTATTAAAAGAACTAACCCCATGAAACCAGGACCTGTCAGAGGGGTCATTTCACTTTCTATCACTTACAAATTCAGTGATAGCTCCCAGATTTTGAGACCTAATTAAGTTGAAAACAATTTTCAAGGGTTTAATACAACCCTAATAATGAATTTTTTCCCCTGTGAAAGAAGTCCTGGCTTTCCTGGCTACACAGTCACAGTGAGGGCAAATTGAGGGCATAGGGTCTATGCAGTGCAGGCAGAGGTCAGGCAAGCCATTAAACACATATTAAGTAAAAAAAATGCAGGAGCTCTATCGACACAAACCAATGTAGTCCAACATTGGACAATCCTATACAGCCTATCCAGCCCTTAGCTACATCCTTGGCTTGTGTCTTATCAGTCTGCTTCAACTGAATTTTGCAAGTTCTATGGTTCAGAAAACAGTGGTGTTGGTTCATTGTCCCCACTATGACTGAAGCCAATGTATGCAGGTACACTATATGGCAGGTGAATGTTACATTTGATACAATATTTAGTTTGTTTCCATTTACCTTCATTCTTGGAGATTTCAATGTCCGCAAACAACCCAGCTTTAATAATCTGCCATAACAGACCTAGGACCAAGTGCGGCTTTCCTTCTTTCAAATCCTGTGCACCAATATTCACTACTGTACAACCAATAGCAGACGCTGAGTTCAGTGCTAGGTTGATATTTTCCTGAAGACATATAATGCACAATCATTAGACAAACACGGCAGCTATAAATGTGAACAGTGTTAAATGCTTGTCATGTGCTTATTAAATATTAATGACTTATACCTCATAATATAATTTGGCTTGCAACTTGAAGGAAACAACCAGCAAAAAGTCATTCTACTGTACATCCCCTTAGTGCAAAGCACAGGGCATGTGGTTTGCACTGGAGTGGACAATCCTCAAACTCTCACTCTATTAAATGGTTAACGATAATCCAACGTGCTTCGTATATAAATATATATATATATATATACACACACACAATTTAACCATGCAGGAAAACATATATAACATGTAAGTCACTCACTGAAATGGTGAAAGCTGTCAGCTTTGTTGTGTTGATGGCTCTCTCATCAATAGTGTCTGGCTGAGATAGGTTGATCATTTTGCTACATGAAAAAAATACATATATTTACCAATCTTTATATTACTTGTTATTATTTGAAAACCAAAAATGATAATTTTTTTTTAAAGTTTAATTTAAATCACTACCATAAATTATTTAGGAGTAATAGGTATAGGTTGGAGGTATAAACAATTCCCCAATATACTTTTGTGTCTAATTGATAAAAGTAAAAGCTAATTATATCAAGTGTTGCAGAGACACCACACAGGAACTACAATATGAGCCACTCTTGCTCCCTCTTAGGATGACTGATAAATAAAATGTATCATTTTTGAGCTTCATGAACAAGTTCCAAATATTCCAGTATTAGGTCCAAATAATTTTGGACTAAGTAATGATTCATTGTTTATTTTTGACATAAACAGATTATAACAATCAACATGGTCGTAAAGGTTGCATAAAACTAGCAAAATTGTAAAATAGGCAAAGGTGCTGTTTTATGTGACTAAATGTGCATTTCATGTCTTAAGCTGGTCACAAACTAGAGCGATTATCGCTCCCAGCGTGTGGCTGCCGATAAACGGGACAATTTTCTCCTGGGGAAAGGTCCCGATATCGGCACCACACACAGCAGAGGCTGGGAGCGATAATCTCTAATCTCTATTGGCTGGCTGCAGGCTTTCTCTGATTGGCTGGATCTCCTCTCAATCTTGATAGGAGACCCATGCAGCCAGCTTATTGGTTGACTGCAAAAAAAAAAATTCTCAATAGAAAAAAAAACACACTGACAGGCTGCTTCACTGTGTCCTCTCTCCCTCTGTCTGGGCACACAGCGCTGTATACCCAGACAGAGGGAGAGAGGAAACAGCGCTGCAGCCTGGCTCTGCAGCGCTCTGCCCTCTCTCGTTCTGTGTTAAATGTCTATCCAGCAGTTATTTTACATAGAGGGAGAGAGGGCACTAGGTACCTCCAAAAATCACAGCTAGGGTCCGATTATCATTCAGGAATTCCAAAAGATGCGATAATCGGGCCCTAGTGTTTTTGGATGGTTTTATCGCCGTTTGGAAAAAAAATCTGCACCATACACTAGAGCGATATTTGGTCCAATCCACGATAATCGTGCGTTTGGGCCGATAATCACTCTAGTGTGTGGCCAGCTTTACACTTTATGAAAATAACTGAATAACTAACTAATATTTAAAGCAGTGGTTCCTACACACGGTCCTCAATGTTCTCAACAGTGTATGTTTTCCAGATCTCCCTATAGAACAAGGGATATAATGATATCACCTGTGAATCTTTTTAACAGTCAGTAATGAACACACATGTGCTCCAGCAAGGAGATCTGGAAAACATGCGCTGTTGGGGAGCCTTGCATTTGGGAACTACTGATTAGAGGTATTACTATTAGACATCACTTATTCACAGTATTTAAAATGGTATTTAAAAAATATCTGCAACACATTTTAAAGGAAAAACCTAACATTTTCCTATAAATAGAAATTGATAATACACTCCATATTAACTATAGTCCAGCTCCAGACTTCCAGGAATGTCCCAAGTTCTGAAAGCTTAGATTGTAGTGTAGTCCGCTTTTCATGCTCTGAGCATGAGTGTGCATCCAAGTGACCCAAATGTGACCTATATGACAAGACCTTTCCTGAAAGTTATTTCTGCATTGCTTCACACTATTAAAATGTGTTGGCAATTTTGGTGATCTTAATCCGAACATAGCTAATTTTATTCATCACTCATTTGCATTTTCACTGAAGCACTCGCACAAAGCATCATTATTAATTTATTAACAAGCTTTTATATAGCGCTATCAGATTACATAGCGCTTTACAGAGAATATTTCACATTCACATCAGTCCCTGCCCCGTTGGAGCTACAGATACACATTAGCGTTAATTTATTCAACAGCCAATCAACCTACCAGCATGTTTTTGGAGTGTGGGAGGAAACAGGAGCACCCAAAGGAAACCCATGCAGACACAGGGAGAACATGCAAACTCCACACAGATAAGGCCAAATCCGGGAACCGAACTCATGACCTCAGCTCTGTGAGACACAAATTCTACTCACTAAGCCACCGTGCATAAGCCATGTTTCCACTATACATTTAAAGAACCCTGCACTTCTGTTTAGATCACTGATGAAAGGGAACGGATCGGGGAATGCAGCTGCATTGTGTTTACTGCATGGTATATGTACGTAAGCTGCAGTACTTGCTTTGGGATCCAGAGCTGGAGTTGTGTATGCACATAGCTCCTGTAAAGGCCGCCCATTATATACCTTTGGATGCTCGGCACATAAGATGCTATCATATTAGCGCTCAGGTCTGGGTGAAGCCCTCAATATTCACAAAGTGAAAGTAAACTGAATAACAGTCAGTGTAAATGTATGATTCCTGGAGATCCTGACATGTTGTCCCTTATATCAATGCAGTTTCAAGTAACATTAGGCACATGTACAGAAAACAAGTGCATGGCAAGGATCATTTGTGTTCAAAATTTACACGTGTGGGATTCTTAAATGGAAGAGTTTTGTGGGAGAAGCTCATTAGCCTGTATACTAAATAAAACTTTATTTTCTGTGCACGCAATTTGCATAGACTAACAAGAAATGTAGATTCATAATCTTGTACATTACCTGTAAATAATTGACACAGTATGCATTGTCCATAGTCTTATATTTCATGATTATGGTAAGGGCATTCTTATCAGTCTGGAATTTGCAGCCCCGTGATAAGAAGTTGTAAAACTGCAAACATGGGCTAATATATGTTTATATCTTGTCACTTTTTTGCCTTTGTACATACAATAAATATACTTTACTTTTAGGGCTGCTTGTTTGCAGTAGTATGGTATAGTAATAAATAATGAGCATTTCAGAACTGTAGGCTGATGGTGACACATACCTTCCAACATTGGGGAAATTTGGTTATAAGAGTGGTCACACCCTGGGCAGTGCTTAGCATCCAAATAACCCACCTCTGCTTTATATGTCCATGGGCACCCCTGGTAGGTTTGCATGCTACCTATTCATAAAGCAGAACAGCAACGGACATCTCCCAGCCTCTGCCCCAATCAGGAACAAACTCTTCCGACTGGGACAGAACAGTGTGTATTGCATGTTAGAGTCTCATATGGTAGATACCAATATAATGGATGGCACCACAAACCATTACTAGTGCAAGGTTGCCAACTTTTGCAAAAAGAATATTAAGGGAGATCAAGACACTGCATCAAAGAGGCTCTGTATATGACCCATGGTCTGCAGAACTATCATTTTGTGTCTTATTTGTGGATAAAGTGCAAGAGGTGATAGGGTGACTTCAGACCTCAATTTACATCTATATTTACGTCTCAGGAATTGTCATAACAAGGGATGTTTAAGGTTACATAAGGATATGTTGAACACAATGGACTAAATGTGTACTGAAAATGTCCCTGGACCGGATCCAGACAATCGATGAGCTGGAAGCATGGGAGGCCATTCCCTTCACGCAAAGTCTGATCATCCAAAATATTTTTGTTAAAAAAATGAATCTCTAAAATCCATGAATTGTAAAAAAGTAAACGCTAAATATGAAAAAGTTTACTCTTCTAAAACAATGCATGTATAAAATGGTCATTTCTATACACATTACTGATATTTATTATTCCTATTATCAATACACCATTCAGTTATGTTGTGTATCAATCAGATGGCATCAAAGCGACAGAGACCCTGGTCAAGGCATGAAAAATGCATATGCAGCTCATGTTTCCAATTCAGGCATCAAGGTGAAGAATGGTCCATTAACTCAAGCAGAACATGATAGATGCTTTATTCATTGGGATGGAAAACAAAAAAATATAGAATCAAATTTTCCTTACAGTTTTCTATGAGATGAAACTAAAAATTATAGCTTACTATTTATAGCCTGATAATCATGGTCCAACCGTACATTTACTTTAACTGTAACGTCAACAAATAAAGTCCAGGAAGCTACAAAGTCATGATGTTACAATAAGGGCCCGATGCAATTTGCCACGAAGACGGGTAATAGCTCGAGGTGTGCTCTTTCCCATCTATTACAGTAGGCAAAATTAGCTGAGGTGCGCATAAAAATCCACAAAATAAATAACGCGGTGTGCAAAGCTAATCATATCGAGCTCTAATTATGTCAATACTTTTTTTCAGGATATTAATAAACGCTAAATGACAACTGATAAGTAAGCGATTTCCTAATTTATTATAAATGGTGATGACTTAATATGTAATATAAAATGATTAATGCGTCTGAGAATCATAAGAGATAACAAATGTTCCAGTATTTAAACATGAATGTAATAAGCGTAAAATCTTTCCACAATGTTTAATAACATGGAACAGTAAATGACTAATATCAGTTCTAATAAATATTACAAAGCTTACTAAAATATACCACAAAACATGATGACAATTCTTTAGAGTGGCATGTCCTAGGCACTCACCATAGTAATATTCCATCCCTGAGTGATGTGAAGAGGCTGTTGTTAGAGGGGTTCATAGGCAGCAGATGTGCACAGTGCGGATCATCTTTTAACGCTTTATTTATCCAGTTAACAAAAGCCACTTTCTCTTCATCTAAAAGAAGTAGCAGACAGATCAGTGACTATATGACTGTATGAAGGCACTGGCCACCCCACAATAAGCCATACTTGCAGAAGCATGTCGGAGTATCACTTACTAGCGCTTCCAATAAAGGAGGAGGAAAGTAGAGGAAAGTAGAGGCTGTTGTTTCCTACCTGAATAGGAATGCTGTGTGCCCTGACTGGAAATAGAAGAGGTCCCTCCTATTGCTGTTATCCCTTGTCTCCTATTGATTGACTTGCGGAATGTTCGACATACATCTTTACTTCTCAGGTCTTGAATCAACTAGAAAAGTATCAATATAAGACATATTCATATAAAAACGATAATACAGTCCATCTGCAGGTCACTGTTAATGAGATAAAATGAGATCCATACTCCATAGCTAACATATAACCTTAACTTGTGATGTATTTTATTATTATTATTATTATTATTATTATTATCGTTTACTTATAAGGCACCACAAGGTGTCCGCAGCGCCGTACAAAATACAACAAAATACAGTAAAGACATACAGGGTAGGGATGGACAGCATAGTATATATATTAAATACAATATGACTATAAAAATATCACAGAAAAACAATAAAGTGAAGCAAGCACAGACCACGAAGGCAAAATGTGAGGTGTCAAGCTTGGAAGATCAGGATTGGGTGCAGTGAGAGGTTGAGAGGGAGCCACCAGGTGGGGATTGGTAAAAGGGTAGCAGAGGGCGACAAGAGGGTACAAAGTGTGGAGGGAGTGGTGGAGGAAGGAACAACACTAGGATGAAGGGCCCTGCTCATGCGAGCTAACACACTATGTGGGAGGGAAGAACTTACAGAAGACATAAGGAAAGAAAAGGAAGTGGGCTGCTGGTGTGAGCGGAGGAGAGTGGGAAGTAAGAGACGGGATATATGTTAAGGGGAGGAGGGGTAGGCTAACCTGAACAGGTGCGTTTTGAATGAACGCTTGAAGACCTGCAATGTGGGGGAGAGTCTGACTGAAGAAGGAAGGTCATTCCAGTGCAGAGGTGCAGCACGGGAGAAGTCCCGGATACGGGCGTGAGATGTCACATAGGTCACACAAATAAGCAAGTTTCATATACCATCTATATACTGTACTTTGTGACCAAAGTGACAACAGTATGGAAGCACTTATTCAGCTTACTCCTGATTCTAAGTTGAAAAAATATGCGTTTGGCACAATTTATCACTTTCCCACACACAACTCAGGCCTATGTTGCTGAAGCAGTTCAAATGGCAACTTTTAGAGTGCATATCTGGACAATATTATGGCATAGAGTACAAATCCCTGCTACCTGTGTCAGATGCAGACTTCCAGTTGTTCTCATCTTCCACGCATTACAGCTGAATTGCAGTAACACCCAGAAAGGTTCATGGGTTCTCAACAATGGGTATGTTACAATATTGTGGCCTGTAGTGACCTTGTGCGCCCCTAAGAGTACTCTTGGACACTTGCCTCCCAAATTTGTGGATCTGCCCCTAGGGGCGCCTATTTGAAGTTTTGTATCCATGATTAATTTACAGCACCTGAGTCACTAGGATATAAGAACTGTCTCTAACTAGCTCAGGTGCTGCTCATTCTGCCTTGTTTGCCTTACTAGCTTCTTGTGTATACCAGTCTTGCTGTTACTGCCTTGTACATTTGTGAACAGCTGCCTTTTGCCCTGTATGTGGGTTACTGTATATATTTATATTTATTTGTATCTTTGTATTTGGGATTTCCTTCTGCTCTAGTGTTCTCTGTTATCTTGACTCCTATCTGTTGTGTACATCTGTATCATTGTGTTCTAATGTTTTTGGTTACTCCTACTTTGTGCTTGGTGTTCCCTCTGATTTCTGTTTGTATTTGTACTTGGTAGGATTTATAGCCTGTAGTTCATTTTTGTATTGTTGCAGGTTTTGTCATTAGTTTTGCTCCCAGTTCCCATTCTCAGTTTACCTGTTTGCTGTTGTTTGCACTAAAAAATACGTTTGGTTTATTCCCACATGGCTGGTTATTATAGCTTTGTTTCACCTGTGGCTGTCTGCTAGGGATCGTTACCTGATGGAAGCCGGCTGCACAAGCCTATCCCTACCAACAGGGGCTCTAGCAGGCCCCAACTGAACTCCACACTCTGGACCGTATTCACACCTCCTTCTTTATTCCATGTAGTAGCCTCAGCTGTGGAAGCTATAGTATGGAATTTGTGATCCACAAGCTAGCAGGACCCTACCTTAAGTATTCTACGTGGAAACCCTTCCATGCGGAATATTGCATTGTACATACCTGCTTAGCCAAACCTTTACTATACAATTTAAATGCTTATGCACAGACCTACACGGAGGGCAGCTATGAAACTGCACGTTTACCAATCCCCAGCAGACTTCTCTACGTAGTGTAAGGAAGTCTGCTGGATTTCTTATGTATGAATCTGGGACCATGGAAGCAGTTGCCTTTGTGGCAAAAATCACATTTCTATACCAATGTTGTAAAACCCCCATAAAAGTGCCAAGTGTCCTTACTGTCTTGTGTGCATAATTTTATAGAAGTAGCCTGAAAAACTAAACTAGATGAAACCAGCAGCAGATGGTGTGTGCACTTATTTAATGGTTTGTTAATAATAGAAAGAGCACACAAATATAAAATTATGATGGCCTTTATATCAATTATCATTATCATCTTTTACTTATTAAGTACCACATGTTATACAAATGGGTTCATAACCATGAAACAGTAGGTAAAGATATCTCTACCCTAATGAAATAATAATAATGCAATAGATTAATAATTCACTTATATTTAATGAAGCTTTCAAAGAGAAAGTGGAGGTGTTGCCCATAGAAACCAATTACGGTAGATTGTAGCTATAATTTTCCTAAATCATATTAGATAAATATCTTAAAGCTGATTGGTTGATGTTGACAACATCTCAGCTTTTCCACTTTAGAACATTGATTTAATATCTATTTTATAAAGAAATTAAATATGTGACAAAAAAATTATATTTAAATATGTACATAAATAAAAGTAATTTAAGGAGAGCATTTACATACCCTCCAACATGACCCATTCCATTAGGTAGAAAATACACGGCTCCTCGGTTTCCAACTGTCAGTTACTAAGGGAACCATCTTTGTTGAAGAGGCAAATAGTTTTTTAAAATACCAGTTAATTAATTTAAACCAGGTGAGTGACAGTTGGAAGCACAGGAGTGGATTAAATTGTACCTAATGGAATGGGTCATGTTGGAGGGTCTGTATTTATATGTTTGGGGATGCTACATGTGTGCATAGGTGTGTTTGTGTGTGTTTGGAGTTTCATGCTTTCATGTATTGCATCATAAAGGTAATTGTGTATACTATGTAAATAGAATTGAGTAACTGAGCAATTATGTAAAAGAAAACCAGATGCTGTAGGAAAGACTAATTATCTACCGACAACCAGAATAATTTATAAGAGCTAGGAGTCACTGGGTTCTGCCAGAGAAAAACACAGTTTGTGATCATGGTTTCTTGAAAGGTTGTCCCAGTACAGTACATCCCCCTTTTACACTAAAGACGATTATACACTAGGACGATTATTGGTCCCAGCAGGGGGTGACCCGATAAACGGGACAATTTCCCGCAAGGGAAATATCCTGTTATCGGCACCATACACCTCCTCTGCTGGGACCGATAATTATAGCAGAAGAGGGGGGGTAAGGCAGGGCTCTCTATGGTGCTGCTCCATATCTATGTACAAAGCTGCTCTGTCAGCTTTGAACTATACCTTGAAAGCTGTCAGAGCAGCATAGTACATAGATATACAGCAGCGGCTATTACAGGCAGAAATACAGACAAGAATCAGCCGAAGCTCGCTTCACACAGCGTGGTTCCAGCTGATGCCTGTCTGTACTACTCCCTGTAATAGCCGCTGCTGTATATCTATGTACTATGCTGCTCAGACAGCTTTGAAGGTATAATTCAAAGCTGACAGAGCAGCTTTGTACATAGATATAAAGCAGCGTCTATTGCAGGAATAGGCAGCCTTTCAGCTTGCTGATTGGCTCCCTTAAAATATCGGGCACTTGCTCCCGATATAAATGAAACTTTTCAGAAGACCAAATAATCGTACCAGAGCGTTTGAAAAAACGATCTTGGCTATGCACTACAGCGATTATTTGCCCGATCATTGGGTAATTGGGTGATCGGCCGATAATCGCTCTAGTGTATGGCCACCTTAAAAAGTGACTCCCCACAGACTGAGCATTATTTAAAGCAAAATCCATTAACACGGTAGAAAGGAACTGCGGCTTGCATGTGTTTCTGAACATCTGTTTACCAAAGAAAGCAATTTGACCTTTTGCTGTCTTTATAACAGCAAAAAGTCTCATGAGCTTAATTGCTAATGAGCTAGAAGTGGAAATGATAGAGTATACAGCCCCTTGCTTTTACTCTCCTCAGATAACCCTATTTTCAGTGTTAATATATAACTTAAGGCAAATAATATAATTTATTTTTATTTTATAGCTTCCAAATGTTACAATCATCTGTAAGGTATTGTTAATATTTCTGATGCCAACTAGGAGGAAAATTCCATTAGTTACAGTTTTATTCCACATTATGTTTTGAGCATTGTTCATTTAAGATGCAACCTCATAAAGAAAACAGAAGACATGGCGCTAACAGCAATGCTAATGTGTGAAGTGTAATCTCATCCCTGTATAATCTGGCAAAGGACAATTGCAATGCAAAGACGATGTAACAAGCATTTGTGCATGAGATCTAACAAACTACTCAACATATAGCTCTCTCTCCAGCTCATGTCAAATAGTTGTTCATACCAGGGAAAAAAACAACATTGCAGTCATCTCATTACTACATAGATGTATTTAATACCATATATACTGCTTTTTGTACTGCAGGGCACAGTGACAATACACAGCATTCTAAGAAATGAAAAGAATTTTAACATATAAAGGTTAAACATTAATTAAAAGATATAATTTGATACAATATAACAGATAATTGATGCACTATAAAACTCTGTATGCTGTGTATCTCTGAAATGCGAGAGTTCATTAACTGTGAACTTGATCCTGTTGCTTGATACAGCTCCTCACTCGAAAGAGAAACTAATATTTCACGTATTTAGGAGACCTTATTCTGCAATGCTTCATCATTAACATTATCACACATCAGGGATCTTGTAGACTGATAATCAATGTGCACTGGAACAGAACCATAGATCAGGCAAAAGGGCTGAGACATCTTCTGTAACCTACGGCAGGTTTAATTCTGTGACAACTGTTTTTTTTAATAAGAGGTTTCAGTTACTTTTATATTATTAGAAACTAAAGTACAGAAATGTATACTAAAAGCAAACTGATTGTCACTAAAATATTAAGTAAACTATATAAAAACACTGAACACAGTAAAGGCTTCTGGGTACAGACACTGCTCTATCTACAGAAAAGCTGTGAGTGCATAAAGAGTCCCATTATCTACTGGACTGGACCTTCTTCCAGGACTTTGCTCAGCAGCTATCACAAGGTCTAAAGGATGAACTAGAATCTTGGAGTGACTGCTTCACAACTGACTGAATGTTTCTGTAGGTCTGGTGCAAGATTTGACTGTTTAATATTGATATAGAGATTACACATGGTAACAATAGGCACACTGTAAAGCTGTCTATACAGTGGCAGAATTGGCAACTGAACCAAAGCATTAGAAAAAGGAGTAAATGTATCTATCCAAACAGACCTAGGGCAAATTAACGCAGTTAAATAAATGACGACTTCACACAAGGATGGGGCTATCATTGAGCTGGATAATTTATCTGTCTCAACTAAAATCTCCTTATGACAGATTTACTAAGAGCATTGTACATTCACATATGGTACAAGGATGACAACTGTAACATTTATGAGCACCTTAGAGGTAGATGATCGTGATTACGGGTATATAGAAGAATCAGTACATGGAGGCTGTTCATAAATAATATGCAGGTGACTAAAGCACAGGGTCAGCAGAGACATGCTTGGAACAGGCACAACTCACCAAGACAAACTCCTCAAAGTCTATCTTTCCATCTTTGTTGCGGTCACCTGCAGCAAATATTTTCTCTATAATCTCCCGTACCCGGTAGCCAGGCAATGGTTGGTTGGCTTCTTTAAACAAATCTTGGAGTTCATAATCATTAATAAAACCACTATTGTCAGCATCTACAACAAGAAAACACAATGTTTTACTTATTAAATAATATATCAGAATTCAGAGGAAGTATCATCTATCGAACTGTCTATCGATAAGCTGATCTATCTGTCTCATCTTCCTCTAGTAATAAAAAAAAGAGTTTACCTATAGGATACAATCACAGACATGAACCGGTAACAAATGTGCGTCACTGAGGTGAAACTGGGATAAGAGGAGTAATACTGGTCAAACACTAAACAATATTGATCTGCTCATTTACTGTGTACTGTATGTCATAAACGTTTTGTCACCGACACTGTGACGATAACTGGAACCTTTGCTGCACCAATCCTATGGGGATTTGCCCAGGGTGGTGGGGAGATAGCACTGATGATCGACAAGTGTGTTCTCACTATGTGAGACATCACATACAGCTTTAAGTGTGATTTTAAAAAAAGTTGAAGGACAAATAAATTAAGGAGAAAAATTTGAGGTGCATGTGAAATATTTCAATCCTGTCACAGCAGATTATACATCCCACAAAACACATGCACGTGGATATAACAAGGTGCATATAGCACTGCTCAGCATGCTTTCTATTTGTCCCACTGCATGAAAATCAGTTTTCTATACAGCTGTAAGAACAATGGGCTGGATCCAGACTTAAGTAAGTGCTTGAAATTAGTCACTGCTGGGCTAAACCATGCTGATTGCAGGGGAGTCATATTTCATCTGTTGCAAACAGTATTAGTGTTGAGAGGTGATGTTTCCTATCCCAAGTCTAAATAACAGTGTGACAGTAAAGCTGGTCAGTATCTGTGTGCAGTAACAATTCAAAGATATATCCCTGCATGCAAAAAATACAATTAACTTGACTCCCCCTGAAATCACCATGGTTTAGCCCAGGAGTAACTCATTTCAAGCACTTACTTAAGTCTGGATCCAGCCCAATAGGCCTAATCCAGACTTAAGGTAGTTTAATGTACGCAAGCGTGCCCGAGTTACGCACTACTAAGGAATATGCACTCCTCTCTCATGCACGTAATTTAGCTGACTTACGTTTTCCTTGCGTATCTCTGGTCGTACGTTTCACCTTGTCGTACGTAAATCCCTAACCCAACCTATACTGTACAATTTAAATGTCTCCCTCCTCCAACAATGCATATAATGGGCTTGCGTAGGGATGTCACGCCCTTTTGTACGGAGCTATGTACAAGTTACGTGCGTTCCCATGCGCAGTCCGTTTCCACAGCCAGATTTGAGCAAGCAGCATGCATAAATTAGCTGTCGTCATTAAGTCTGGATCAGGCTCAATGGGCTAAATCCAAATTCCAAATTCACCCAAACTGCATGTTTCACTTGGATTGCTCATAGTGCACAAACCTGTGCTACCCGATTATTACACCCGACTTTAAGCCATCCAGAATGAAGAGGAATGGCACAGAAGGACTGGGTGGGCGTTCCACATGCATGAGTCTGAACCCTTAAGGTAGCCCTGGCTGGCTGGCTGAAGTCCATCTGTAAGAGTGTGAGTGCTTATAATGCAATCTCAGCAAGTCCCAGCATTTGCGGATCCCTTAAAATGTTTTGCCCTGGGATCTGATCACATAAATAAAAGATTTCTGGGTCCGGCACACAGTACTCACTCAAAGTGGAGCAGATATCAGATGATTATACCCCTTTACACATTACATGAAAACCAGATTCTCATCTGACTGTAACATAATGGTTGCTTTGTGCTATATTTTACAGCATTGTATCTGCTCAAAGTGCAACATATAGTCTGTGTCTTTCTTCCATAATAGGAATTGCTTTCTTTACAGATCAAAGATGAACAGACTATGTGCTGCATATGAATGTGTTACTTTATTATCTAAAACAATGGACCTGATTCAGAGTTTCAAGTTACATATGTGCGCAAATCTGAAAGTAAGCACAGAGGAGGGGAGTGCGCGCCATGTCACTCTCCTCCTTCTTACAGAGTTCTGGACACTTAAGTGTCCAAAACCCTACCTTAAATTATACGCACGGATCCGCGTTCTGCGTTTTCCACCCCCGCCACTTAATTAGCATGCCTCACCCCACCTGCGGGGTTTATGCATGCGGAAAATAAATGCCGACCCCTTTTACGTAATTGCTTCCATACGGAACAAAGGACCGGATTCACAGATGCGATTCTGCTTCTTTTTCCGTTACATGAAAGTGGGTGGGGGTATATAAATGGCCTTTTGAGGGCGCAGTTAGTAATGTGCGCACATACCTAAGCAGCTTAGACACGTAAATACACTCGTAGAGTTAAGTTTGCCCTATGGAGGTGTAAAATCCGTCCGTGCGAGGGGAGTATCATGGGTGTTGCCTTGCAATGTGCGTGCATATATCTGCGTACTTATTACACGTATCTGTGAATCCAGTCCAATGTGCCAATGTTACATATAAAGGGGATTTACGCAAATGACTTGCGTGCCTATTTGTGAATCAGGTCCAATATGATCTACCCTAATGTCATATAGTTTCTCCAGGTGTAACTATGCATAGGGCACTTGGGGATTGTGTAAGTGGTAAGTGTTCTGATCCAGTGTGTCACAAAGCTTATTTCCATGTAATTAGCTCTGCATTCTTAAATAGGATGCTACAGTAAATGTGTGAAGATGTACTGGGCTGCCATATGCTATATTGCTAATGCACCTCCCAAGTCAAACATTACAACAAACCAAGAGCAGTCTAGGTATCTTCAAAGCACCTGGTGCCACTGTTTTCATCTCAGAGTCTTTGAGACATTTGAGCATGTATCTGACATCTCATATTTTATCTAAGTTATGAAGGAACTTCTGCACAAGGTCTATGTAAGTGCTGAAAACACACAAGTGCTGAGTAGATTTGCAATGCAATCACTGTTCTAACACCACTTATGTTCATCAGACAGGTGGAAATTTCTCAATGTCCTTTGGTTTTGTATGTATCAATAAGCTCTATCTGTTAAATTTCCCATTATGATCAATCAGCTTGTATTAAAACGTGTTTTGGTTGGAGGTGCTTTTGTTTGTTATATGGTACCCAGGTCTCACTTGGAAACAAGCCATGCCTTTATGTGCCGCAGCATTATTAGATGGCTGTATTTTCAACTTTGATGTAATGTCAACAACTAGGAGAGGCCATCCTTTCTCCTCTGGAATGTGAATTGCATGATATATTGATTTACTGCAACCTTTCAAGATTATTTTGGGAGTTGACAGGCTACAATCCCTTTACTATGAGAGAGGTGAGGTTTGGAATTTACATTATATGAGGGAATTGTTAGGTCTACAATGTATGTAGTTTGAGAGTGTTGTAAGATCTACAATCCATGTATTATCATAGAATTGTACTATTGTCTATATTTTTTCCCCATTCTCCTAAGTAATAATATAATAAAGAATGCTTTATTATAAAAACATAGAATTTGATGGCAGATAAGAACCATTTGGTCTATCTAGTCTGCCCTTTCCACCCACCCCCTTCCTGCAAAGCAACCCTTGATCAAACTTCCCCTAAACGTACCACCCTTCAGTTTTAAATTGACACTGCCTTTCAATGTATTGCTTTTACCATATGGAGTACATTTTTAGATGGTTTTGGTGTAGGAGGGGGGAATCTTGGGTTCCAGTCTTATAAAGACTTGATGAGATTCCTTGGATGTGCAACAGATTAATGAACTGATCTTATACTTACCAACTTTATCAAATGCCTCTTTAAGTTCTTGTAGTTCCTCTCTGGAAATGGTGATTGTGTTGTTTGCCATGTCAGGAAATCTTAAGAGGTTGTACCTGGGACCTAGGAGTGGTTAAACAAGGAATGTGACAATGGATCTTTAAACTATCATTTCAAGTATGGTAATTAGATCTATAAATAGATTTATGATTGTTAATGGCTTCTTACAAAAAAGACTATTACTAGGTAAAGAGATGCACATTATACACTAAATCTAACTGCTGACATTTTAATTGATTATTAAATTAACTCAATACCATTAGTTACTAAAACAATATAGTAAAGTTCATTAATGAAAGTATAAAACATGTGCCAAATATAATTCATATACATCTTCTCCTTTACTGCATTTGCATGACTAAACCTGTTTATATGGGAAAGAGATTTACAGAAGTGGTGGTACTGTAGTGGGTGCATCTGCTAACGCGTTCAAAAGTGTATGAGAGCCGCTAGCTATGTATTTAAAAACAGTGCTCAGCACCCATACATGGACTGCTGAGCACTACTTTAAGCTACCAGCCTAAAATAGTTTGTGTGCACTTGCAGGCAACCGCACTGTGCACACCCCATGTAGGATGGTATAAGTTGTGTAAGTGTAGCATAGTACACTGTAATGTACACTGTATATAGAGGTTATGAATAGTGCAAACATTTCTTTTGCAATGTGAATGCACTAAAACAAATTAAAGAATAAAATTAGACAATAAAAAAAATTATGGAAATAATATTTTTCTAAGTAACGTATATATAATGCAATGTATAGAAAAAATGTTTTATACCTACAAAGTGCTCCAGTAGTGATTTCAAAATATTTGTATTGCGTTTGAAGTATGAAATTCTAACAGAAGTGTCTGAAATAGGTTGTATAGCGTCAGCCTCTGGACTTAGACGTGACCTGTGTCTGGTGCAAATGTTTTGATGTAAACATTACTTATTTGCATATGTGTTCAGCTCAGGGGCACTTGTTTGGGAGTGCCCAGGGCTGATGGAGAGGCGCTGCAGTGCACGGCTGAAAGTAGGTTCCTGCTATCAGCTGCTGTGCCAGTTACACAGAGCAGCTGATAGCAAACCTCCTTTCAGTACTCAGCCAGCAGCTGAAAGGAAGCTTGCTATCAGCTGTTCTGTGTAACTGGCATGGCAGCTGATTTATTATTATTTATTTACTAACAAGTTTTTATATAGCGCCAGCAGATTACGTAGCACTTTACAATTGTAACAAT
Source organism: Limnodynastes dumerilii (assembly GCA_011038615.1). Taxonomy (NCBI): domain Eukaryota; kingdom Metazoa; phylum Chordata; class Amphibia; order Anura; family Limnodynastidae; genus Limnodynastes; species Limnodynastes dumerilii. Next base: position 342,991 of record WWET01000931.1, read on the forward strand.
TAGTATAAACAAAACTGGGTAGTAACAAACAGACTGGGTGGGTAAAAGAGCCCTGCCCACAGACTCACACTCTGTAGGACAGTGGGTTTGATACATAAAGGCAGGGGCTTTATATCACACAACCAGCCAGTGTTAGTAATAGTGATGAGGGAATTTTAGAGTTGAATGAGAGATGTGTGGGTTTGTGTTAATAAAAAAAAAGTAATAGGAAGGCAATGTGGAAAGCAAAGTAGTTGTTAATATGGTAAATAAAGCTTAAGAAGGTTGAATAATTTGACAATAGATCACAGCTACACACAGGGAGAAAGAGTTGAAGATGGGTACAGATGTACTTAAAAGGAAGTAAAACAAAGTGAAGGCACATTGGGTAGAACTGTGAATTTGCAATCTTGGTAAAGAAGTAGTCCAACCCCACCTCCCCATTTGTCTCCAGGCCTGGAGGCATGTGAAAGTGCAGCAGGTGAGGCAGTGTCTGATTCAATGAGTTTCTGTTATTGCAAGGAGGTTAAGGTTGTTAGAGAGGAAGAGGTCGTGAATAGGTCATGAATTAGTTTGTTACAGACTGTAAATTCCAAAGTGCAAGCAAGAACTTCCTGTATGCAATGGAGGGAGGAAGGATAGATTGCAAGTGCCACGGAAGAAGGGAAGCTGTGCAACAGCAATGGTAAGTAAAGTAAAGCACATGAATGGGAAATATATGGAGGCTGGAGAAACATGAAGAGGAATACTGAGAGCTGGTGACACATGATGGGGGATACTGGGAGTGGGAGACACATGATGGGGAATACAGGGAGCTGAAGATACATGATGGGAAACACTGGGTTCTGGAGACACATGACGGGAAATACTGGGGAGGCTGGAGACACATGAATAGGGAATACTGGGAGCTGGAGAAAACATGATGGGAAATACTGGGAGCTGGAGACACATGATGGAGAATACTGGGGAGGCTGGAAAGACATGATGGGAAACACTGGGAACTGTAGAGACATGATGGGGTATACTGGGAGCTGGAGACACATGATGGGGAATACTGGGAGCTGGAGATACATGATGGGGAATACTGGAAGCTGGAGACACATGATGGGGAATACTGGGAGCTGGAGACACATGATGGGGAATACTGGGAGCTGGAGACACATGATAGGGAATACTGGGGAGGCAGTAAACACATGAGGGAAAATATTGGGAGACTGGAGACACATAGGGGAAATATTGGAAGGCTGGATAGATGGATGGCAAGGGGGAGAGATTGTATGGATATATATACTGTACACACTAACAAATTGGATAACAGTAAGCACTCACAAGGCAGTGCTTCTTTGTATTGTGGTTACAAATGTTTTACTGTTTTTTTTATGACACAAGGAGGCCTTTTTTTAACTGCATTGTGGTTACAAAAATGTTGAATTTATTGCATAGTGACCATAAGTATGCAAATTGTATTTTATGGCAGACTGTATGGTAAAGCGGGCTATAGGATAATGGGCCTGATCCAGACTTAAAATTGTTTTATGTACGAAAGCATAGGTAAGTTACACACTACTAAGGATAACAGGCCGTATTCAGAGATCCGTCGGTGATCGAGCCGCAAATATACGCAACTAAGTGGCAGGTCAGAGCAGGTTACTCCCACCAGAAAAAACAGTCACTCCCCTCGCAACCTCCGGCCAGACCTCAACTTACACCTGCATTGACTTGCCCTATCTGGCCGCACTCACTTCCGGCCTTATGTATATTAGTTGCGTATATTACCTAACTCTGTAAGCGCGCCCACTTTCCCTCATCTCAATGCCCCCCCCCCGCCCATATCTATGCAAATCCTTAGGTCCGTATATTTCCGCAGCACTTAGGGTTGCATTATTCTCCGCCCGATTCACAAGTCCGTCCCTTAGCCATTTCCGACCTTAACTTCAACGTAGATGGCGTATCACTATTACTACGCATGAGCAGTTGATGCAAAATCGATCCGGTCCTAAAAATACGCACAGAAGTTTCTCTGAATACGGCCCAATGGCACTCCACTTGCACGTACGTAACTTAGCTGACTTACGTGTTCAGAACCCTACCTTAACTTTTCCTTGCGTACGTAATGCCTTGTCGTATTTAAATGCCTAACCTAGCACATACTGAAAAATTTTAATGGATTGGATGTCACACCCTATCGTATGGGGGTGTGGTTCCCGATTAGAACGGCCCTATTTCGATGAGGCATAGCAATCGATCCACGGAGAATCAAGCTTTTGGTGCTCCGAAAGGTAAGGAAAAAAGTCCCCCACTGCTTTCCCTAATTCTAACCATAACCCTCCCCTCTCATTACCCTAACCCTAATCCTCCCTTCCTGGCAGCCTGACCCTAACCCACCATCTCACCTCAGCCTGACCCTAATTTCTCCCTTCCCTGCAGCCTGATCCTAACCCTCCCTATCCAGCAGCCTGACCATAACCCTCCCTCTCTCGCAGCCTAACCCTAACCTTCCCTCCCCTGCAGTCTGACCCTAACCCTCCATTCCCCGCACCCTAGAGAGGTTACTCACCTTTCACTGCGGTCCAGCGGTAGCGGCGGCGGCAGTATTTCCGAATAAGAATGGGTGAGTATGCCGATCGGGGACTATTCGAAATAGGGACATCCGAAAAGGAACTTTCAGATATCCCAATTTCGGAAAGAAGATTTTCTAACCGGGGACTGACAACATTGTACGGAGTTACGATGAGTATCCTCTGCTGTATGCAGCCAGAGCTATGCTTGCCGCATGTGTAAATTGGCTGTCATTATTAAGTCTGGATCAGGCCCACTATCTGCATGGTATGGCTGTCACTAAGATAGATAGTCTGTATTGTGTGGCAGATTCTAGAATGAAGTGGGAATTGTATAGAGGAGACTAGGATGCTGTCTGTATTGTGTAGTAGTGACTATGATTTGCTTTTATTTAATGTGGTTTAAGATTGTGTTTTATGATGCTTACATGGATGCTATACTCTATTAATTATAATGTTAAATTGTTAAGCAGGAGGGTGCAACTTTAAAGTTTGCAGGAGGGCGCTGACCACACTAGCACTGGCCCTGGGAGTGCCTTACTGTACATGGACTGTGTGCTTCCATCTCTTCCCTCACACAACATGCATTTCAGAATGCAGCTGGGCACAGCCTCATTTGTGTTCAGGTATTAATCAGGAACAATTGCTTGTGGATTGTTACTGAGCATACACAGTGCAAAATTATACCATGATACACTAAACAAGTTGACATACACTCAACACATAGAGCTCCATTTACTAACTTCGTTTGCATATGATAAAGCCTGTTTTCAGATTAAAACAGGCTTTATCGCATGAAAGCGAAGACTTCTTTATTTACAATGCTATAGTCGTCACAGAAACCATGGCGACGATAGCAGTAACTACCGGTTGCCGGCCCGCTCTAATGAATGCGGGCCAGCAGATCACTGTATTTACTAAGTATCAGCACGGATTTTAACATTAAATTACACCATCTCTCGCGGGAGACTGCTGAAAGACAAAACTGAGGTAGCAATGGTAAAAAAAAAAAATATACAATTTTTATATACAATTAATAAAAAAAAGTAAAAAAGTGCAAAATAAACAGTTAAAACTTACCTGTCCAGACGTCATGTTTGCCTCGGAGTCCCACGCATGGGCAGTGCTGTTTGACTTTTGGGACATTACATTTTTAAAGTCCCAAAGGGCAGTTACTGCGCATTCATGGGTACTTCGGCTCCAAGCGAGGCCGAACGATGCATGCAGAACAAATATTTTTTTTGCTTACAGAACATAAATACTCAACTAAAATTTAAAACTAACCTGTGATACATATTCTCTTTACTCTAATTCTGCTTGCACAATTTAAATTGCCTCTCCCTGCAGTTTAATATGATAATACTAAAGTGCATATTTGTTCTTTTTTGCATTGCAGCTGTGATCACATACTCTGAACTTTACACTAGGCCTTAGGGATGTGCAATGATAAGTCTAAGGGGTCTATTTACTTACAATTTCATCTTTAAATGAACGTTGCTGATCCAAGCTCACTTCTCCTCACTGCAAGGCTGGCAGCTTCGTTCACATAATACTTACCCCTCCTCCGAGGTCCCGCGATGATCTGCGAGGTCATTGCAGGACCTTTCATTCAACCAAAAACCTGTATGAAGTCCTGCGCATGCAGACTCTCATTTACCACTATGAAAATTACAAGTCCAGACATGAGAGACACTGGACATGCGCAGTGACTCTCACTTGGGACTTTGCGCATGCGCAGATGTTACTTTTTAGGGGCAATTAAGTAGGAAATAAACACGTGCTTAATCGCAAGACTACGCACCTATGTGGCAAGTGCGCTCCCATGACACTTTCATCATTCTTACGGATTTTAGCTGACTTCCTGCGCCATGGGCCTACCTTAACTTTCCGTGCATATGATTGTGTGGAGTTTGTGAAAGTGCTGAACCCCGCCCATACTGTCCTATTTACACACCTCCCCCACCCACTTTTCTTAACCTTGTTCTTATGGAAATAGGGATGTTCTCGATGGGGACCCACACACATGCAGGAATAGCCACTGTTAAAACGCATATAAGGTGACTCACTAAAGCTAAATGGCTACCCTGCTACAGCAATAACCAATAATGCCTGGCAGGATAAAGTCTGTTGTGATGCATACTACACAGATCAATAAACAGCCTAACAACTACATAAATCTCAGAATCTCAACCAACCACAGATCTCAGGACTTAAAAAATCAAGAATACATGCAAATAAATGAGTGACTATACGTTCTTCACATGACTACTCTTTCTTTGCATTACTTTGCACTGTCTCCTGTACAGATTGCCTGTTCTCCAGGGAATATTCTATAGATTTCTCCTCTCATATGCTGTGTCCCCTATTGCCCTTCGTAAGACATCAACAGGGCTGCCATCAGAAATGGGGGGCACCGCTATAATAGGTGTGACAGATGAAACGTGGTAGACCCACTGTATAGTGTAGCAGTGGTCTGATGTGCAGGGAGGACTTGTTCTCTAGAAGTCCTCACTGTATGTAGATCTGCTGTTGTTGTGCAGTCTTCCAGTGCAGAAAGGAAACTGAAAGAGGATATGGTCCGAGACACTATTACTGCCAGTTCCCCATGATGGTGGCTCTGATACAACACTGGTCAACTATATGTGTGAGGACCTAACCTACAGCCATGGAGATGTGTATAGTCTTGGTGGTGTGAAATGCCAGTCTCAGATTACTATTTCCACATTTTCTACAAAGCTTGACTGGAGCACCAAGTTTGTAAAAAAAACCCAAAAAAAAACCGCTATGAAATAGCATGAAACAATATATATAAAAAAAATAGCATAATATTTTATAATATAATATTAATAATATATTTATAATATTTTAAATTAATATATTAATATATATAATGTAAGTGTGAAGAAATAGCACATGTTTCGGACCAATCTAGGTGATGGTCCCATTAAGTTATATTCTTTCTATTAATGACTTCTATGTTCCAGTTCTTGTTTTAATGACAGTTGACAGTGTGGTTATTAAAGTAGGTTAGGAACAACCACACCCATTCTTTCATCTCAAATAAAAGAAACGAAAAATGTTCATTATTTTTCTTACTAATTGTGTTTCTAACAACACATGGCAATTATTGCACAACATTTTCACGAGATTATACTGTGTTCATTTTGTGCCAGGGAAAACCCTTATTATATTTTCTGAATCTCATTGCAAGTGTACACAATGGCACTTTCCGGCAAGGAATTGTATGTTGCATTACTTCAGCATCATGCCCCTGACTATCTAAATTATATATTTAACAAATAATGGATCGATAAACATATATGTACAAAGTCCTGCAACTAAAGAGCATGTAACCTTGGGGAAAGGAAAATGCTTCCATAACTCGTCATTATGGCTATGGCTGTCACATATATATATAGAAAAGGACCATATTTTTTATTTTTTTTGCAAACTTCAGTTAACTTATTTTTAAAGTATGTATATAATTATATGCACATGTTGCATTTATATCAATAAACAATAATTAATCAAGTTGTTATATCACATTATGCTCATTGAGGGTGGGGTACTGGTCAGTCAACATTACCAGCAACCCCCCTTCCCACCCCATTTCCCTACTTAGCTTATACCACTTTAGTTCTGCCAATGGATATTGAACTTAACAGCAAATGTGCTGCTGAATTATCCATATTACATTTACATAACCATTATTTTTATGTAAATATGACTAGGACCTTTTCCTTTAATTTAACAATAAACAAACTGTGATACTGTATTATTAAACATTTCGCAATTTGTCCTAATTTAAACCCCATCCGCTCTTAGTTGAGCCAATAATATCCAAGTAATGTATGGGAAATCTGGTACCATAGAGTGCAGTCCCATCTTACTTGCTATATGCTTTCAGCTTAGAAAGGCCGTTAACATAAATATACAATAATCTGAAAAGGAATGTAATTATTTAAAAAAAACTGTAGGAATACAAAGTAATTTCTCCATGTTTTCCTCAAACACCTTACACAAGAGTAAAAACCTGATTAAATGAAGTAAGCCAATATCTCCTCTCAGGGGTGTGACAATTGTTGTAGATTGTATTTTTTTTTTTTAAAGTGAGCCCTAAACATTTAATAAAATATTTTCCCATCCAGCATCTTACAAAGTAGAATGTCATTCCCAACATGAAATAAAAATAACACAACACAAATAGAAGGTCAGACTGATTACATAGTAGCGTACCTTAAGGAGTATCTGCCGATGAATGGAATATATGAAACACTACATTTAAGTCTTGCACTGTGCTGTCCTATTCTCTTGCTTGAACTTGGGATAAAGCTGCAGCCAAGAGTTGTGTGTTAATGATATTACACGAGAACTTTGTCCTAGGGGCCAACCTGAGCAGGCAGTGGGTGTGGTCTGGAGATCTGCTGTTTATCTGTACAGTATCTTATGGAAATATGAAATTGAAGCACAGGCTCGACTTGGCGTTACAGTGATAACTGAACTGTATATTGGATGAAAGTGTTGCTTTATTTCTGTGTTTCCAGTTTATTATTACGCCCCTGGCCCATGTTATATATCCCATCCATAAAAACGTGTTCTCTGCTTGGACAATTATCAGCTATGACATGTTTGATGTTGCTACATGTGTTACATGTAGGCATAAGGCCAGTAATTGCAGTTATTTGCATCAGTAAGCAATAAATGACAATTTGCTTCTTTCATGCTACAGTTCTGTATAAAATAGGCATGACCAGGTACATGAGTTTGCATATCAAGGCTTCATTTTATAGAAGGAGAAATGGCAAAGTTTATGTTCTATTTTTTACTTATCAATTATTAACTTACAATTTCTTATATACTCTTTAAGGTAAAGAATTGTTGATCACGTTAACAAAAAGTAAAACCATTAATAAAGAGAATAAAGTAACAAGCAATTCAAGAGTGAAAAGTTGCATGTTGCAATGCATTTTATGTTGGCTCTCCGCTGTATATTGTAAAATAAAACTGCATTTTAGCCGTTATAAAATATATTATCATCCAAGAATTCAAAGAAGATTACCTTTAAAAAGACAGCCATTTAAAGTCATACGCATGATTATATTTATAGTTTATATGTATATTTATCTGAATGATAAAAAAGCAGTCATCTAAAGTATTCATAAAGAAGTAAATAAATAGAAATTAGAAAAATGTGAATCATATTAAAACATTAGAAGAAAAACAAAACGTATTAACATAGGGCCAGATACCGTGTTTAATTCCGCACGAGAGAGGGGAGTGAACTGCCGCTCTCATGTGTAAAAAGTGTGGCATTCGCTGTCATAAGAAAACCTTAAGTAGCACTTGTGGATCAGTTTGTTTGACCGCTGATCCGCGCATAAGTACGTCATTTTATTGCTTGCACGCCATGACGGGTGGAGGGGAAGAACAGCCCCTTTCTACTTAAACTTCATCGTACGGAACTTAGTTCCATACGATGGAAGTTACGTTAATTAATCTAACGTAATATCTGTATGGTGCATGTGCCCTCCAGTCCACAGAGCCCACTTACGCACTTTGCATGCGTAAATGGGCTCACGTTATTAACTGTGGATCCGGCCCATAATCTGCCCTGCACATATATCATGATTCAGATTTTTATTTAAATCAGGACAGATTTTGTAAAATTTAAATACTTAGATATAAATATAATTATATAATATTATATTAACATAAAATGCATCCTTATATGTAGGTTTATAGTGCTTTGTTGATGCTGCCTACAGTTTATTAGGTGCCACCTACATGAGGTTGCTTAAAAATGACACATTCCAGAACCTAAGTTCCTATTCCACCCCTGCCAATGTGTCTGCTTGGGTGTGTGCGTGTGTGTGTGAGCAGACAATTGAAGACAAGATTAGAGTCAGTACAGAATAGAAGAGAAGATTATAAGGTGAGAACAGTGGGGGGAGGTGAAGTATAGAGGGAGGGTAGGGGTATAGTGGGAGCATGGGCGGTGAGGGGTATGGAGGTAAAAGTAGTGGAGAGGCCTAGATAAGGTACACTGGGGAGAGCGGTTATGGTGGGAACAACTTGGAAAAGTTGTTATTTGACTGTTATCATTAATATATTGGTAACTTGAATTGTGTATAATGCTTCTGGAATGGTATTATGTATATGAATTTGTTTTTTCAATACCTGTGTTGTTTGAAGTAATTATCAAGTTTAAAAGTAATGTGCAGCAAGGGCTCCTACAAGTTAGTTGCAAAGGGGCCACCAAAAACCTTAATCTAGAATTGGGTGTTAGACAGACAAGTGGCCTCTGGTGAATGAAAATATGACTGTATAAAACAATGTTAGTGCCTTTTCCAGAGAATATGGAAGCGCAGGGAGTGCAGGAGGAGTAGTTCCAGTTGTCTCCACCTTGACTTACGCAAAAACCATACACCGCCACTTTGCGGTTGTGCATTGTTCTTAGGTCAGCAAAGAAAATGTCTCATTGCATATGACCGTAGAGCTTGTGTGCACCTGGTATAAGGTCATAATAGTCAGCATTGTCTTTCTTGCTTTCTAGAAGTTGACGGAGATTTTCCTTGATAAATAAATCGCATCATGAAGCCACTGTCCAAGGCTATGGAGTCCAGGATTTAAAAAATGAATGCATCCTTAAGCCCCACTGTAGGTCACATGTGGAAGGGCGGCCTGCTTTCATAGGTGAGCTTTCTGAATTCTCAGCTTTCCCCTGATATTCTGGGACAGTTGAGTATGTTTTTGGCATGCTCAGTGTAATAAATTGCAATGTTAGCCTGCGTCCTTCAATTCTTTATCCTCTGTACTCAGGGCCGGCTTAGGCAATTTGGTGCCCTAGGGAAGATTTTGCCTGGTGCCCCTTGCAAAAAATCCTCATTAACCTTGTGTTTATACACACACAATAAAATTACACCAAGAAGCTCCAAAAAAGCAGCCCTTATTCCATGCCCCTTATTTCTCTCTGCAGCCCCCACTACATGCCCCTTATTTCTCTCTGCAGCCCCAATTCCATGCCCCTTATTTCTTTCTACAGCCCTCATTCCATGCCCCTTATTTCTTTCTGCAGGCCCCACTCCATGCCCCTTATTTCTTTCTGCAGGCCCATTCCATGCCCCTTATATCATTCTACAGCCCCCACTCCATGCCCCTTATTTCTTTCTGCAGCCCCCATTTATTGTTACACTATGCTCCATGACTTACCCTCCTCGTTCCTCTTACAGTACAGTCCTCCTGCTGCATGTCTCTCCTCGCTCCCCACAGCTCCCGACATGTCCGCCATAGCCAGTAAACAGAGACACGGGGAGCGTTGCCGCAGCCTCAGTCAGGCGCGCGCTCCCGTCTTCTCCCGTCTATAAGCTCACTGTGCGGATAGGGACTTCCCCTTAGAGGCTTCTTGGTTGCTAGCCTATCAGAGGCTAGCAGCCTCTATTTAACTCAGCTCTGCCATCCAGCCAGCACCGGTTATAGATTCTGTTCTCAGCCTCTGTGCCTGCTACTTTCTTTCTCTCCTGCCTTGTGCTTGTTTTCTAGCGTTCTCGAGTGTCCCATCCTGATCCTGCCTTGTCCCCTCTCCTGCCTCCTCTCAGTGTCTCATTACCCTCTCTCCCACCTTGCAGTTTTGTTCCCTGCCAACCCTGGTTGTTTGTGTCTGTTGGCCCTTCGTGGTCTCGCTAGTGTGAGTGTGTGTGTGTGAATTCCTTGGTAAGTCAGTTAGTCCTGTTTGTCTCATTAACCCCTCCTTGTCCATGGTCTCCGTTATTTGTTCATTGTGGTCTGTTACTGGTCGGTCCCTTCCGACCCAGTCTATCTCCCGCTTCCTACTCTCTCTTACTCCTAACCTTCCCATTTCAAACTTTACTTCTTACCTCCTCTCCCGGGCGTTGCACCAGGGGCCGCGACCTGTGGGTAAATTTGCAGCCCAGACTATCCTCACCTTTAGAGGCTCTAGTGAACACCAAGCCCTACTAGACTCCTCGCCTTGGCCTGCAACAACTGTCTCACTCCTACGGCCACCCTGGTTCTCGCTCCGGG
>WWET01000931.1:361834-373058 GCA_011038615.1 Limnodynastes dumerilii
CCCCCCCCCCCCCCCCAGTGTGTACCCAGCATTTTTTCAAAGTTATCAAAGCTGATAGATGATGTTTGTTGAGGGGATACTGACATTGCTCACATATATTTTTCCTCCAACATGCTAATGCAATATAATACAGTTTACACTCTACAAATGTCTAAGCACATCTTTAGAAAATATATTATTTAGAGCATCTAAAGTGCTGCATCTATAATCTATGTCAAAATAGCTTTAAGAAATTATTATCTTATTTATTTTTTGTGTTTTATTTTTAACCGGTTTTACAATATAACTCATAACTATATATTTGATTAAGTTGTTGGATTTTATTGATAATAATCAGTGGATAGATGAAATCATACTTTGTTATAACTGAAAGAAATACACCAAGATCCCTGCTTCACTTTAGAAGCAATATTATAAACTCCCAAAATGTCTGTTTTTATTTATACATTTATTTACTGTATTACTACTATATTGTATACTGTATTGCACTGTCTGTAAGTTCAATGTCTCCTTCCCCAATCAAGCTGCTGCTGGATGTGCTGAGTCTTAGTATATAAATTATTTATATCATGTATCTATTTGCATATGGGTTTCTGGACACCTTTGTTTGAAACATAGATATATATACTGAAAAATGCATATAAAGTTTATTGCACTTACTTGTATGTGCTGCAAATTCTTCATGGGGCAAAGCCTATGTGTGAAGATAATAAATATTAGTCTTGCAGCTCAACTACTCTTGTACCTATCTCTATGTTATCTGCAGTCAGACAGCGACCTGCTACGTGATAGGCATTCGCACGCTCCAATCAAATGGTCGGAATGACACAAATGGGCGTGGCTAGTCGAGCACGATTTCACATGATTGGCAGGTGCCCTGTATCAGGTTCCCGTGACGTTCTGTAAATGCACTAGTCGCCATGGTGATCTGTAGACGCTGCGGAGGGTTTATAGCTCAGTGCAAGCTGTGCTGTAGTCTAGGAAGAGGAAATACTGGCTACATTATGTTATGCATGAATAATATGTGAAAGAATAGATATACACGATGTGGACACACATTTATTTATTTTTTTAGGTTGAGAACAAAAAATAAGACTGAGGATTATTTGGATTTAAGAACAAACTAGCTTTTAAAATACAATATATAATAATATCAGATATTTGCTTTACCTGACAACATTTTTCGTGAATGTTCATTTTTGTTTGGTTGTTATGGTTATGTATAGATGTTCTGGAAAGCCTATGGCCAGACTATGGCTAGCTTTTCCAAGAGGCGATTTTGTCTGCGTTCTGAAATCGGCCCCACATGGTCAGTGGTTTTGTTGGCAAAACCGCTGAATTTACTATGGGGTGACTTTATTTAATTGTGTTAACACTTAATAAATTAGGGGGGAAGTGGTTACATTTTTTAATAGCTTTTATTATTATTATTATTAACTATTTATTTAACATTTTTTTTATATGTGATCGTCACCCCAAGCTCATTGTTTCATATTAAAATGATGGACAACCTGAGACACTTCAGTGGACGCATGGTGCAGCGGCAGCCCTCTAACCGTGTGAAGCCTAACATTAGCTTTAATCGGTTTGATAAATTCTTACAGTGCATTTAATGCAGGGTTGCTGACTCTTTCAGAATATCCTGGTGACTCGCAAAGTTCAGAATCTCTGGAGAGCAGACAAACCTCTCGCAATGGGCTTGAGGCCGCGAGCTTTTTCTGGCGATAATCGTGTAGATCACGTGATTAAACGACAGTTTCAGCAGATATATTCAAAGTGAACTGTAACGCAATGCTGCAGCAATTGTCAGAAACAGTATCTGATCATTTCATTTGATTTTTGTAATCTACTAATTTTTGCAATCAACTATGTCCAGAAGTCTATAAAAACTTTAATGTATACTGACATACAATCATTATTGCAACCATTTTTTATTGATATTTCTGCATAGGGCCACCTTGTGGTCAATCATATCATTGCAGAGAAGATTTATTTGTGAAATGATTCAAGAACTTAAGAGCAGTGTGTATGGGGGCATCGTTATGCAGGTCGGGGCTAAAATTAGTTACTACAGATTTGACAAGATGTCAGATTGTTATTAAAAACGTCATTGTACCCTGCTTTACAAGCTATAACAAACGTCTGACATTACAGCAAAAAACTGGGCCAAGGCCTGCATGAGGCACACCTACATAAAATGTTTTATCTCTAATTTTATATTAAAATACTTATTAATTTTACTAATTAACCTCTTTGAATATATACCATTAAAGGGAAAACATTATATGCATGTGTGCCCCCAAGAACTATACTTAATACTTGATTCAGTGATCACTCTTGGCGGCTCCTCAAAGATGTAAACAAATTATTACAATATAATTTTTTAGAATATACATATGCTATATATGTATCCATATACTGTATGTCTGCCCCTATATTAATAATGCTTTTAATAAACCTTAACTGTGGTCAAAATGTCATTTACCCATAATATAGCATCAATTGATATAATTGACCCTAAATTAAGTTATTTTTTCTTCTCTTCTTATAAAATAATAATGTTATATATTGATATGCAAATGCATGAAAAAAAATATTTTTATTATATATGTAGAGATAAGTTAAGCATGACTGCCCATAGGCATTCTGGTTTAAGCAGAGAAGCATCAATCACCGCATACTGACTCCACACAGTAGAAGCCCAACAGCTGTTTTGGTGTCCTGAGTGACACCGCCGTCAGTTTGCTATATTTTTAACAATTTCGTTTTTTGATATATTTTTTACTTGTGTCTCTCCTTTTATATAACAGTGTTTCTGGTGCTGGTGATTAAAATTAGACACTCACAAAACAGTTATTTTTCTGCTGTGAAGTTCTTTTTTGTGTGCTGACTGTGGTAACCCAGTATCCTTGGGTTCTCTTTTATTACTTATGAGTCTTGCATCCAATATTTTGGCTTTTGCTCTTTGATTAGTTTTGTATGGACCTTCTCTTAATTGAGAATAACCCCCCTATATCAACATAAGTCAGTACACTAGTTGCAAAAGTATCAATATGTCATAATCATGTAATGAAGCACAAAAGTAGAAACTATTTAAAAAGAATTTTTAAAAAAGTAACAAAAAAATTAATGTATTTAAAAAAAAAAAAGAAAAAATAATAAATCATCCAAAATAAAAATTAGACGGCAGACCAAATGCAAGTATCAGAATTACTTATGATAGGTTCAGCTTTAAAAACAAAGAATAAAAGGCCAGGAAGTCTATTACTGCCTAGTTCCAATATAGATCTCTCAAATGCAATGTCAGACAGGCCATCGTCAGGAGAGGACCAACACCTTCAAAGACTGGACACTTTCATCAGGGGGTAAATATATATTGAGCAGCAGCAAACAAGAATTACACAGGGCCAATATACAGTGCATCCGGAAAGTATTCACAGCGCTTCACTTTTTGCACATTTTGTTATGTTACAGCCTTATGCCGAAATGGAATAAATTATTTTTTTCCCTCAAAATTCTACACACAATGGGCCTGATCCAGACCTACGCATGAGAGCAGAGCGTATTATCACTCCAGCGTAAAAACTTTCACTCCCACGACACTCCCCTTACCTTTACCTCCGTACGCCGGCTGAACCCTACCTTAACTTTTCCCGGTGTCAGTACGAATTTTCGTAGCGATGCGCTGATCGTACCAGACTAAGCACGCCCATACTGTACAATTTAAATGGCTCCCCCCGCCTACATTCCCTAACTCCAGCGTCCGTACTAACTTCGTAATATAAACACGCCCCGTCGTCGGAAAAAACGCAAAGAATACGGACGCCTGAATCGCCGCTACGAAAAGGTCTTTGGAACGACCGGAAGTTGTCACTATGCACATGCACAGTGCGTTTTTTCTGCCGAATTTACACTTACGACCAGCGTACGATCGCTTGCGAGCATAGGTCTGGATCAGGCCCAATACCCCATAATGACAACGTGAAAACGTTTTTTTTGGAGATTTTTGCTCATTTATTAAAAATCAAAAAACCAAGAACTCACAGTAGCATTAAAAGCAATAGTAGTATTAGTATTTTTTTAATACTAGTAGCAAAACTAGAAATAAAAATAGTAGTTGCAACAATTCACATATAATATACTCAGTATTCCGTATGGAAGGATTTTTGTGTAAAATACTTAAGGTTGAGCGTAGTCCTCGTAGCTAATATGTATTAAGTATATTGATCTCCGCTGTGTGATATATCGGATAGCGAAGTCTGTATGTTCATAGCCACAGCACTGTGAACATACAGACTTTGCACTTAGGTCTGAATCTGGCCCATATAATAACGGAAGATAGACCAGGAATGCGTGACATTCTTAATAAATGTAAACATTGATTAAGAATTAACTTCATATATCCAAACAACCTGCAAATTCTACCTGGAACAACACCAACTGACCGGGAGTTGACTTCTGGGAAAATGGGCAATCAAATGAGAAAGTTACCACGTATCCAGGTAGGACAGACACATAGAAGAGAAATGCTTGAGAAGTCTCGGGATACCTGTTGCAGGTAAATATTATGGAACCCTGAGTAATGCAGCAGGTTCTGATAACTGAGGCAGGACAATCATGAAATCACTACAGCAGGAGTTGACAAGGTAAAGAACATAAATAGTAATAATACAGAAACATGAGATAGCAGCACTATAAACACCATTATCAGGATTAAAGTCCTGCAGAAGTCCACCTAAATGAAATGCAGGAACAAATCATTTCTGTGAATCTGTGTTAAGTGATAAGTGATCATACAGCACAGAGGAAATCTGCCAGGAGGCTGATCCAATCCGGTCTGAGATGTTATCAATAAGAAAAGTATTGAAATAACAATAAAGGATTAAATATTTGTGTTGGAAGTTGGTGATGTATGGTAGAGAGATTTAAGGTCTGAAATGAGAAGTATTGTTGGTTGGACTTGTAGTTGCAGAAAGCCGTTGAGAAAGCCAAAACGAGGCGAAACACGGGTCAGGTGTTTGGTCTGCACAACGAGTCTGGAGATCGAGTGCACCGGTTGAGTGCAGTGAGACGGTATTTCCTGCTCCACTTGTTACATGCAGCTCTATTTACTAAAGCTTTAAAAAGTTCATTTTTGGAGTTATGAAGTTATAACTCCAAAATGAACTTTTTGCTATTTACAACAGCTGCACGGCCATGGAAATCACCAGTTTCCATGGCCAGCGGGAAAACTTCACCTGTCCTCTCCAGCCTGTTGTTTTCAATAGGGCTAGCTATTTACTAACCCTCAGAGCGCAGTTTTATGCTCTGATAGTTAAAATAACGCCATTTCAGACTGGCGTTCATACTTCTCTTCCAGCAATCTCCCCATAAAACCCCCTTTTTCTCCCCCTAATAGCTGTTATTAGGGGGAGAAAAAGGGGTATATGTATGGGTAGACCGCTGGAATATTTGTAAATACCGTTGTCTTTAAAATATTAAAATATTTTTTTTTTTAGAAAATTAAAAAACAATTAAAAAAACAACAGAAATAAAAGAAAACAAAATAATAGCTTTAAATACTTACCAGACCAAAGACGCGTCTGCCCGCAGGTGCTGGTCCCGACATGGAGAGCCTGCACATGCCCAGTGCTTCTCATGCTGGGACTTCATTTTTTTTACAAAGTCCCAGCAGAGAGCCACTGCGCATGTGCGGGCTTTCCAGACGCACGAAGAAAGCCCGCGATGACAGAAGAAAGTTCAGATGTCATCGCGGGACAGCCAGCAGAGGGCGAGTATTAGTAAATAGCCTGAACGTAGCTCAGAAGTTCTCAGAGAGGGAATTCGAACTTGCCTGAGCTACGTTCAGGCATTCTTAGTAAATAGAGCCCATGGTACCCACACACTTCGGCACGTTGGGGTAGAGGTTGGAAGGGAGAGCATAAGCCCATTTCGGGTGAAGCATGACCATGAAGTCATTATAGGAGGTACCCAGGGCAAGCTCCCTATCTAGGAGTGCCGGTAATCGCTTATTATGTTTATTCATGATTCATAGATATGTGTATGATGCACAAAATTGGAGCATAATATTTCACCATTACAAGATTGAGATTTGTTGTTAAGATTTTAATGCTCTATTAAAGTTTATGTTTTTCTGCATTTGGCCCTTTCTAATTAATAAGTGTGTCGATTAAAGCTCTACAGACCATTTTGGTTCCACAGATGAGTCACTGTGTGTTCACAGTTCACAGTGCTTTTGGAGCTTAAGCACCTTTTTTCTGACTTAATAGCAGCATAGTGGTAGTGTGTTGGTGCGACATTTCTTTTGTTTTTGTTTACCAATATTGTCATATTTGGTGTATACAATAGTTGCTCTGGTCTGGGAATAACCACATTGTAAAACAGCTCATTTGTGAATAGACTAGCATGGCTAAAACTAATTCACAGAATATTATTAAAAGTAGAATAAAGGAAAAATGGTATTAAACCAGAGGTTCCCAAAGTGTGAACCATAGGCCAGTCCACAGGCTAAGGTCATGCTCTCTTTTTGTTTGAAGATGCCTAAATTGGCCAGCTGGTTCATTAATGAGCACCTTGAATGATGAGAATCATTTGCCTCAAAGTATGAATTTGAGTTGGTAACAGTAGGTTTTAATTTGTAGACTGCCCTCCTGAACATATATTGTAAGGTCCAAAAAATGTACTACACTACTTCTGCTGTCAAATGAAAGTAAGATATTAACTTTATTTGTGTTAAGATCCAAGCAATATGAATTTCGATAGTTCTGTTTGCCTCTCCATATGAAGCATAGAACTTCTATAAAGTAATACCAGGTGACCATGAATCCATGTGAATCTGGCTCAATAACCATAACCTTCAGGGGGATTTAGGGAGGCATATAGAACCATCTCAGGTCTTCTACAGGACCCAACTGTTTTTTGCTACATAAGAAGCTCAGCTCCCTCACCAAACCCTTGGATAAATTCTTAATGCATTACAGTAATGCAGCTAAATCAATCATTGCCAAGGAATGGAAAAATCCGCCACCACCTTCACAGCCAGCATTGATCAATAAAATATGGTTTATTTCTTCTATGGAATATGGTACAGCTTTGCTACATAATTCTATTCAAGCATTTTATAAAGTTTGGAAACCATGGTGTAACTTTTATGCTTTGCTGATGCCTAGCAGGTCATGATTGAGATATCCCTCTTCCCCCTTCCCTTCCCAGAGATGATTCTATATGCCCCCCCTAAATACCACCTGAAGGTTAACGTTATTGGGCCAGATTCACACCTAAGAAACAGTTGGTTCTTAGGTGCGTATCTTTAGTAAAAGACCTACTGCGCATTCATAGTAGGTCCTTTAACGCAATCTACGTACCAGAATTTCAGGTAAAAAATAGTCGGCGTAATGTCGCCTCGGGGAAGGTTTGGGTAAAAGTGGGAGGGGGAGATATTTAGATTCGCCAGGGAGGGTGGGGTGGAGGTGGGTAGCGGCAATGTCCATGCGAACAGGATGTCCATGAGGGAGCAGGGTGGCTGAGTTAGGTGCGGGTCTGTCCGCACCTAACTCACATTGGATCTGTGAATCCGGTCCATTGTTGTTATTGTTCAATGTCTTAAACTGTACTAAATACAACTTATTAACAAGCTTGAATTGTATATTATGCATCCCAATGTCAAGGGAAAATACTCTGACTGTATGTCATTAACATTGTCATTCTGTCATATTCTTTATAAATCCTAAGAAATGCTTATTAATAAAGAGCCTCTGAATATTAGGAGTGGATAAGTAGGGCTAAATAACATTTCATCCTACCACCACAGACCTCCCTTGTGTCAGCCTCCAGAGAAAGGATACTGTATGGTTATTACACACATACATGAAGGAGGATATTGGATGTCTGTAGTGAAACACACAGAAGGAGGGGGAGGAAAGGCTGGATGGAGGCCTATTTAATATGTGTAGATTTCTATGCTTTATTAGTTAATTCCTTATATAGTTTTGATTCTGACATTTCCTTTAATTGAATGTAGCCCGGTAAAATGATTTTTTTCTATTCTATATATCACATGGGTACATTAAGACTATTACTTTTATATTATTAGTTTTTTTCCTGTTCATATGAATAAAGTTGCTATTTTGCTAGACAAATATGAATAGAAATAGTCTATTAACAAACAACATTTATATGCAGACCACACTGCTAATGACCTAAATAAAACTATTATTGTATGGCAGTCCCTAAAATGCAATGTGTATTGTATGGTGAAAACTAGGGTGCAGTGTGTATTATATGGCGACAACTAGGAGGCAATGTGTATTGTATGGTGATAACTAGGATGCCATGTGTATTACATGGTGATAACTAGGATGCAATATGTATTGTATGGTGATAACTAGGGTACAGTGTGTATGGTATGGCAATAGCTAGGATATAGTCTGTATTGTATGATGGTAACTAGGATGAAGTTGCTATTCTCTTAAGTGGTCCTTTGTATGGTGATCAGTAGTATGTTCTCTGCCTTGTATATATGTCAGTAGCATACTCACTGTAATTATATGGGTCACTGTAACTGAGAATTGATAGTATAACACACTTTTCACACTGAGCTGTTGAAGCAGTCTGTGAATGTAACAGGTGATACACAGTTTATTTGCAAGTATCATTAATGCAACCATCCTCCGGTCATGACCCTTTGACCATACCCACTGACTATGTGGTGGGACCCCATCACCGTATTCCCGGCCCTTCATACCCAGGTCCGACCCTACCCCCTTATATATCTCCAGCCAATATTGTAGCCCCCATATATGTCTCCAGCTATTATTGCCTCCCCCTTATATGTTTCCAGCTATTACTGTGGTATCCTTAAATGTCTCCAGCCATTATTGTAGTCTCCTTATATGTCTCCAACCATTATTGTAGTCTCCTTATATGTCTTCAGCCATTATTGTACTCGTCTTATATGTCTCCAACCATTATTGAAGTATTTTTATGGGTCTCCAGCCATTAATTCAGCCCCCTTATATGTCTCCAGCCATTATTGTAGTCCCCTTATATGTCTCCAGCCATTATTGTAATCTACTTAAATGTCTCCAGCCAATATTACAGCACCCTTATATGTTTTCAGTCATTATTGTAGTCCCCTTATATGTGTACAGCCTTTATAGTGGTCTCCTTATATGTCTCCAGCCATTATTGTAGTCTCCTTGCATGTCTCCAGCCATTATTGCAGCCCCCTTTTATGTCTCCAGCCATTACTGTAATCCCCTTATATGTCTCCAGCCATTATTGTTGTCCCCTTTATGTTTCCAGCCATTATTATAGTCCCCTTATTTGTCTCCTGCCATTATTGCAGCCCCTTATATTTCTCCAGCCATTATTGTAGTCCTCTTATATGTTTCCAGCCATTATAGTAGTCCCCTTATATGTCTCCAGACATTATTGCAGCCCCTTAAATGTCTCCAGCCATTATATTATATTATTATCAATTCATTATTTCAGCTGGAGACATATAAGGGGTCAGCAATAATGGTTGAAGACATATCAGGGGATTAATAATCCATTATTTCAGACCCCTTATATTCTCTGGCCATTATTGCAGCCCCTTATATGTCTTCTGCTTGCTTGAATTTCTTGTTGTTTTTCTTCTCTCCTCCATGGCTCTTCACTTACTGAGTGACACTGGGGGCTGGATCCAGACTTAAGTAAGTGCTTTAAATTAGTTACTCCTGGGCTAAATCATTTTGATTGCTGGGGAGTCATATTTCATCTGTTGCAAACAGTATTAGAGTTGAGAGGTGATATTTTCTATCCCAAGTCTAAAAAACAGTGTGATAGTAAAGCTGGTCAGTATCTGTATGCAGGAAGCAATTCAAAGATATATCCCTGCATGCAAAGCAGGGGCGGAACTACCCTTGGAGCAACAGGTGCAACAGCACCGGGGCCCATGCTAATACAAGGGCCCACAGCCGTCATCACCGCACCGCCAAAGCTCCCCACCGGGTTACCTGGGATATCATCAGGGCCAAAGCATATTTTTTCCACCTGGGCCCACAACTCGCTAGTTCCACCTCTGATGCAAGGAATATAATTAACTTGACTCCCCCTGCAATCAACATGGTTTAGCCCAAGAGTAACTAATTTCAAGCACTTACTTAAGTCTGGATCCAGCCCAAGGAGCTGTGCGGTCTCAGGGCCGCCATCAGGGGGGGACAGCGGACAGAGAGGGGGCCTGATATAGCCCCAGGCCTCCTCTCTGTCCTGCCCAGGTCACCAGGGCCGTAACTAGGGTGGTGAGAGGGGTGCCACTGCCCAGAGCGTGAGCAGAGGGTGAACGCAACTGACAATATCAGCTGATGAATCTCCTGCTGCTTGGCAGAGAGATTCTCAAAGATTTCCACAGTGCCTGACAGGTTGACCAATCAGGGAGTAGCTGAGATCATTGTGCTACTCCCTCATTGGCTGCTGCAGCTATGCACCGCCCCCACTTCCTCCATTTCCTCCTTCCAGTCCACCTCAGCGTCTGCAGTGTGCACAGCTCTGCTAAAAAGCAAGTGCACAGCTCTGCTAAAAAGTGTGTGTGTGTGTGTGTGTGTGTAAGTATTGTGTGCACAGCTCTGCTAAAAAGTAAGTGTGTGTGTTATGCATGCATGCATGCATGGTATGTGATATTATGCATTGTGTGATATTATGCATGCATGGTGTGTGTGATATTATTCATGGTGTGTGATATTATGCATGCATGGTGTGTGATATTATGCATGCATGCATGGTGTGTGTGTGTGTGAGTGTGTGTGTGTGTGTGTGTGTGTGTATGAGATATTATGCATGTATGGTGTGTGTGTGATAAGCATTGTGTGTGTGTGTGTGTGTGTATGTGTGATATAATGCATGTATGTAGTGTTTGTGTTCTATTATGTATGTTATGTGTGTTTGTGTAATATTTGTGTGATATTATGCATGCATGCATGTTATGTTATGTGTGTGTGTGATATAATGCTTATGTTATGTTATGTGTGTGTGATATAATGCATGTATGTTATGTGTGTTTGTGTGATATTATGTGTGTGTGTGTGTGTGTGTGTGTATGTATGTGTGTGTCTGTGTGTATGAATCTAATGCATGCATGCAACTATATTTATGTGTGTAGTTATATATCAAAATATTTTATATATCTATATCTATGTGTGTGTGTATATGTATAAAAATGTGTGTGTGTGTGTGTGTGTGTGTG
>WWET01000931.1:392664-411594 GCA_011038615.1 Limnodynastes dumerilii
GGAACATGTTTCATATGGATGCCATATAAATGTTATTTCATTGAAGTCTACTATCTACTAAAGATGAATTCCCAGTTTGTATGTTGATAAGGAAGTAACTTTCCATAACTACGATTATGTTTGTGTTCAATGGTCCATACCGATTAATAAAACTTTCACGGGTTTTTTTGTGTGTGCAGTGTGGATCAGAAAACATCCGAGGTTCATGAGTCTTCCAGCTCTCTGTCTCCGGATGTGAAGCCCAAACTGTCCTGGGTGGGCATTGAAGAAGTTGTGAGAGTACTCAAGATTTGTAGAAAACTTCTTAATTCAGGATACCAGAATGACATTATGGATGTTATACTGACAAAGATAGTTCAAATATTTGATGCTTTACTTTACATCCATGGTGAGTGTCAGTTTTATTGCATACATTCTTTCATGCATCTAGTTACTCTGATAGATATCCGGATTGCTTGATGGATGAAACTCAGTGAAACTTATGTTTGATGCGCCAAAAAAGCAACAGAAAAAATCCAACCCACCAAAAACAAATTTGCCCATACAGTATGCTTATTCATGGTCATAACAAAATGCATTCCGCTAGTATTTATTTTTCAATGAGTATGTCTGGCATAGTAGGTGGTTATACTGATATGCCTCTGTAACATAGGAAGAGTACAGAGGTGGTTGACATTTCTAGTTGCAAATGATATTTGCTCAGTGAAGTGCCATTTCTTCAAGAATAGTTTCTTAACAGTATTAATGAAGCTATAACTATAGTGCTAAATAAAATATAAAGCACCCAATTACAGCGCTAGAGTCAGCATCAATATGAAGACGAAGATTAATATACCTATATGCAGCTAGTAATGGTCACACTCAAGTCAGTGTGATGTACAGATCTAGGAAAGGATATATGTGAAAGAAAGGGCATATATAAATAAATGTGCTTATTCCACTTTATACAGCGCTAATAGGTATCTCCAAATCAATGTATAAACATAGAAACAGGATGTTTAGAATGGATAGAGGACAATGGGAAATAAAATATACAATTTATTTGCTAAAATTAAAAAATGTGCAATAGTGCAAGTTATACTTGAATATAAGCACCTATTTAACAAGATAATAACAATCTAACAAATGAATACAACAGTACAGATGCATAAGGTGTTATAAACGATACTGCAGTATCAAGATTATTATCAATAAAAGTAAATTAGCTAAAAAATGGTCAGCATAGCTATGCAAAAAAGATAAAAAGAAAAATTCCACATAGGTTTCTCTTGAAATCCGTAAAGAGGTCTGTTACAGGATATTATGAGCAATGTGCAGTTAATGATGGTATAGTGAGGACAGTTATAGTCACCGTTTGAGGAATATAGGAGTCCATTGCAGGATCCCAGGGGCCTGATGAGAAGGTGGCTGCCGGAATAACCCTCCACAGGCAATACCGGCTGGTGGTCTCTCTCTAGCTCCGTTGTTATTTCACCTCACGTGGTTTGTCTCCACTCAAATCGTTGATGTTAAATCCTGCACCAGCAGTAAGCGTGCCGCTGGCTGGATCGATAGTCTAATGGGCACAGTCCTCGCACGGACAAAGCATAAAGCAAGTATATATTAAAAAGGTGCTTGTATAGTCAAGAGTTCAAGTTGTTGGGCAACGCGTTTCGTTCCAAATTGGGAACTTTATCAAGCCAGGATTTCCCAAATTGGGAACTTATCTTGTTAAATAGGTGCTTATATTCAAGTATAACTTGCACTATTGCACATTTTTTAATTTTGGCAAATAAATTGTATATTTTATTTCCCATTGTCCTCTATCCATTCTAAACATCCTGTTTCTATGTTTATACATTGATTTGGAGATACCTATTAGCGCTGTATAAAGTGGAATAAGGACATTTATTTATATATGCCCTTTCACATATTTCCTTTCCTAGTATTAATGAAGCATCATTTTATGAGAAATATAATTATTATATTAATTACATTAAGTTAAGTAAAATCTATATACATTTGCTGATCACCCCTTTAAAAATCCAAAACAACTTTATTTGTAGTAATCTCTATTAAAATGGCACATAAATCAGCTAGATGGAAATGACTATATACTAGCAGTTCTTTACTAGGTATACTATACTAGCACTTCTGTGTATACTAGCAGTTCTTTACTAGGTATACTGCACTCGCACTTCTGTCTATACTAGCTTGAGAGCTCTTTAAAAAACAAAAATATAAAACCGCTATCTAGTTGTCATCATCCTTTTATATTGCTCTAGCTCAGTGCTCCTCAACCAGTGTGCCACAGGATGTAGCCAAGTGTGCCGCGGTACAATGCCTCCAACAGGAGAAAAAGCACTGGAAGATCTTGCCTTAGGCTGGTCGTACACTGGAAGCGTATTTGAGTGACTAACAGGTCTCACGTAGTCGCTCGTATTGGAACGATTGATCCCAATACACAGAACCTTGGTGAACGGCGTCCACTGCAAGCGACCTTGAGCGACCGTCTTTCAGCGACAAAGGGCGACGAGCGACTGATCCCTCTGGAATTGGATTTGCCGCTTCTAGTAGCCTGTACGAAGGCAAATAAAGCTACTTAGAACATAAAAAGGGTTATTTCTGCATATGGGCACATTCCCACTCTACAGAGGACAGGGACAGACTAAATTATTACGCTCCAGGATTCATAAAACATGACTTTTTAGTCAGTTTTGATTTTTAAGCTATTGATAGAAAAATGAGCCCCAAAAGGCCATCACTACAATGAATATCCAGGCTGGAAAATCTGGGTATTCTATGATTCCATACAATAGGATTTATTAGTATAGCAGCATTCATTTGTTATCCAGATAACACTGCTCTTACTGAAAGTGACATTTTCCATACATACTCAGTCACCTATAGTGGACGACCTCAGTCGCTCCTAGTCGCCTGACTGAAAGTCGGCTATAGTCGCTCCAATTGTTAGTCGCTCAAATACACTTCCATTGGACGACCAGCCTTAAGGAAATAAGGGGCTACTGGGGAGGCTGCAGACACATGATGGAGGCTACTGGGGAGGCTGCAGACACATGATGGAGGCTACTGGGAAGACTGCAGACACATGATGGAGGCTGCAGACACATGATGGATGCTACTGGGAAGACTGCAGACACATGATGGAGGCTGCAGACACATGATGGAGGCTGCTGGCTAACAGTTAAATTAGTTATAAGAAAAAAATGTTATTAGCTGCAATGTTAAATTTAACAAATAAAAAATAACAATTAAATGTGATTTCTGTGTATGAACTTAGTAATTCCTGCTTTCTTTTTTGTATATTTTGCTTTTGGTGTGCCGCGGAATTCTGGGAAGGGCTTAGGTGTGCCGAGGGGGAGAAAAGGTTGAGCACTGCTCTAGCTTACCAGCACTTTTTATACTGCTTTCACATCACCAATGGCAATAATTCTGGTGAATTGCCTGGGCCAAAATAAAAAGCCCCGTTTTAAGTCGAGCTATGACCCGGTAAATTCCTGTGTCAGAGCCTTTCACACTGCAGGATGGACCTGGTAAATTCCTGGTTTCAAATCTGCTCTGACAGTAGAGGGGCAGCTCGTGGGGAGGGATTTGTATGCTGTTGCATAGCAACATTAAACAAATCCCTCCAATCAGATGAGTTAGGTGAGACCCAGGTTTTAAGTGGAGATCTTAAAGGGGTTTAAAAGTTACACCGAAGATATATCTTCATATGTTTCCTCAACTCATTCAGTACCACTTACATAAACATGACCTTACAGCATTTACTGTCCTTGTCTTGTGATCATTTTTTCATAGGATGAAGAAAGTTTTATTTTTTTTTTTTTTTTTTTTTTTTTTAGAAATGAGGAGAATGAATGATAGACCAAAGTCTTTTTATGGTTACGTTTTTCCTGTTAATATGCAAGTTTGCAAAACAAAATAGCAATATCGCTTACAAATGCTAAACATTTTCACTTACTTTTTTAAAACCGGCTTTCTTTAGCACTACAGTTTTTGATTTATGGTTGTGGTTTATCTATATTATATTAGATTATGTTATTTGGTCTAGCTCAGGTAATTTTACCTTTTAGTGGATGGACAGTGTATTTAGTGAAGGGTCAGAACTGTTGAAGTACAGGAGTCAATGTTTAAAAGCCACGCTTTGGAATATAGTACACTTTTGCTTAAAGTTTAATTTCTCTTTATGTACAAAATGCAATAATAATGTCTGTGTTATTTCCTATGTTAATGCTAGAGAACACATTAATGCCTCCGTTTATAAAACACCTATATTTCTGTAAATTAAATGTATTTATTACAATTTGAAAGAACTCTCAATGAAATTTTATGTGTCTTCTAGTAAAACATCAATTACCCGATCAAATACTTTTGGATTTATGTGGACTGATATCTTTACCTTGGATTCACAATCATTCAACTCATGCTTCATTCCAGATGGCAAAATTTGACTCTGCTCTTATAACATTAAGCCTTAGGATTCATGAGCGTGTTTGTAAGTAACTAACACTAACAATAAATTACTGGCAAAATCAGCATTTTCTAGTGTTACATTGGTAGACCTTTAAAATAATGTCCTACCTGGCAAATGTCCCCAAGATAAGAAGTTCATATAAGAAAAATAAAAAATAAGAAATGTTAAAATAAAGATAAAGGGTTTTTAAGTTGAGAAATAGCCTACAATTTTTGCAACATCCATCTACTAAACTAGATGGGAAACAGTACACCTCATGTTCATTTCACAATTATATTCACTCTTTTTGAATGGTTTTAATACAGATTTTAGTTTTACAGCAATGCTTTATCATGATATGTGAATTGCTTACAAGGACGTTATTGATAAAAACAACTCATAGTTTTCGGCTTACTTTAATCCTATTTGTTTTGTTTTTTTTGCAGCACCTAAGATTGAGTCCCAGTTGGTCTTTCTTCTGTCATTATTTACTAAACGGATAATGCCTGAATGGAGGTTTGCGGTTTACCAGTGGTCATTGGAAAGTCCCTATGAGATAGTTCGTGCCTCTTGTGTTAAAGGATTTCCTATATTGAAATACTATGTGAACCAAGAGGTGTACAGTCCGATCCCTAACACTTTGTTGTAAGTATACAAATGCCATATCGTCCTTGGGTTCACTGCTGCCAGTACACGGCTTTGTTCATCCTGCCATCCTAGACAGTCCTCTTCTTGTCCCTGTTTAAAAAAAATAAATAAAAAAAACACATAAAAAAAAGAAAATAGCTTTATAGCAAAAATAATTAGCCTTTTGGGTGAATCCTGAATTTTCAGTGGCTGCTGCAGAAAAATCTGCTTGTTCCCACAGATAATGGAAGTAACTGTGGCTCTGCATTTTCACACAGACTCTCACACCTCCATTTTTTGTTGTTGTTCATTAATAGTCTAAGGTTAGCATACATAAATGATTTATCTGTTTCATTTGTACCATACAAGTAGCTCATTTCACACATACAGTGAAGGAATAAAATGAAGCACTAAATGTTAATGTGTATTAGATAACTAGAGGTGAAAAAGGCTCCAGTAACTTTTCGCTCTATTTATCATTTTCTATTTAATTTAAAGCATTTTCCTGTGTTAGGGTGTATTTTTGTTAATAGTTTTGCCATGCTCACTTTTCTTGCAGAGATCACTTGCATGATGAATCTGAGCTGGTAAGGACAGAGTTTGCCAAATCAATTAGCAAGTTAGCATGTGGCCTTTCCATTGCGTTTGACCTAAACGATTCAGGCAGCGTTCCTCCAATTGAACGCAATCTGCTCTGCAGCAGCTTAATAGTGATCTTCTTACCTCCCTCCGGTCCTGGCATCGGTGCATCTGTATTCAAGCCCTTTCTTTCTCTGTTGAATGGAAGCATGCCAAGCTCAGTGAAAATGGGTGAGTCCCCTAACTGCAGTTCACTTGTATACTGTTCTTGTGAGCGGAGCTTACTAACCGATACTATAACTACATCATTAAGATGTCATCAGTTTATACTTGTTTTGTTCTTGTAGCATTCATTGAAAACATCCCTGAGATTTTTAAACACCTGAATGTTGAGAAAGATGAAACTGATTTAAGAGCTTTGATCAAAGCTCTACTGAACCTGATGGAAGACCCAGATAAAGATGTGCGGATTGCCTTCAGTGGAAACATTAGATATATCTTAGAAGCTGTGAACTGTGAAGAAGGAAGTTTGAATGAGGTACAGACAATTTTTTCAATTGTATCCTAATTGCTATGCAGCTTATTTCACATGTATTTGATGATCATCAATTATTAAAGCTATAAACCCACATTTCTCTGACATCCTATCTGGCGGGCACTGCTATAATTTGGATATAGAAGCAGGGCCAACTAGAGGCAGGCTCTTGCCCTCTAGTCCTCAGATTTATCAAGTGCCTAAGAGTAACCACATTAGGGATGTGTTCAGTGCTAATAGACTTTGTATTTGACTCCACTCAGTTCCTGGCTTTCTACCATATGGAAGACATTACTAAAATTAGGCAAAAGGTTTCAGTTTCCCAGGCGATTATTGATTTTTCTTTGGTGTTTTCAAAAGTTCAAGTTTTTACATTACTGGATTTTTCCCAGGAAAAGTGGCCAGAAATTCAGACTTTTTAAAAAAAGGTTCTGCGTCTTCAGACTCTCATTGTTCCTCCGCCTTAGGACTGTCATTTAGTACTATCTGCTATTTTAGGTTATTCATTTGAGCCTCTGGAGTAAGTTGGGCTAAGGTTCTTGTTGTGGAAAGTGATATTTTTGCTGGTGATTATGTCAGCCAAATGAGTATCCGAGCCGTTGGCCCTGTTGTGTCGTCCCCCATGTCTAATATTTTTAATTGAATAGTGTTATGGACCAGGCCTAATTTTCTTCCTAAGGTTGTGTCAAAGTTTTACCTTTAGTAGGACATTGTTCTTCCGACATTCATGAAGGAGAGCACTTCTTTGTCAGGGGTTCGTTTACACTTAATGGATGTTGTCAGAGCAGTTAGGATATATATATAGATTAAATGGCACGTGTGAGGATGCAGATATTGGATTTTTTAGTGGTCTGTGAAACTCACAGAAGGTAATGCCAGCCACAAAACAGAGAGCAGTAACGTGACTTACTTCTACTATTCGACCGACCTATTTTGCGCCAGCTAAACAGTTCCAGGGAACTTGACGTGCACTCCACAAAATTAGTGGTTGCTTCTTGAGCGGTTGGTCAGGGATTCTGGTTGAGTAGATGTACAAAGCTTTCTTTGGTCATCCCTCCATTCTTTTATGACATTCTACAGGTCTGACATATTTCAGGAGTAAGGTGTTGTGTGGATTGTATGGGTGGTTTGAGTTTATTCTTTTCCTGATGGGTTATCCTTTCAGTTGGGCTTTGGCACCAGTAACTGAAGATCAGAGGTAGGGAGGGTATAGAAGAGAGGAGACTGTTTACTCTTTTGCCTGTCCTGGTTGGCCCTGATTCTTGTGTTTATCTGAGTTCCCCTGATTGTTTCAGAGAGAGGGATTTTATCCACAGTTATTCATTATTTACCATATGCCTATACAGTAAATGAAAATGATCCCTTCAGTATTTTTTTTTTAATAGTATAAATATTGAAACCTTATGATTTCCATAGAGATAACATAAAATGGGATATAATACATTCTTTTAAAGCCTTTTTTCCAATAATGTGTTTTATGCTCACACTGCAGCAGCTAGTTACTAGAATAAAGGCGGCATATACGAATGCTCAGATGGCAAGGGATAATGAGATCTTCTTGAGCGGTTGGTCAGGGTTTCTGGTTGAGTAGATGTACAAAGCTTTCTTTGGTCATCCCTCCATTCTTTTATGACATTCTACAGGTCTGACATATTTCAGGAGTAAGGTGTTGTGTGGATTGTTTTGGGTGGTTTGAGTTTATTCTTTTTCTGAATGGTTATCCTTTCAGTTGGGCTTTGGTACCAGTAACTGAAGATCAGAGGTAGGGAGGGTATAGAAGAGAGGAGACTGTGTTTACTCTTTTGCCTGTCCTGTTTGGCCCTGATTCTTGTATTTATCTGAGTTCCCCTGATTGTTTCAGAGAGAGGGATTTTATCCACAGTTATTCATTATTTACCATATGCCTATACAGTAAATGAAAATGATCCCTTCAGTATTTTTTTTTTAATAGTATAAATATTGAAACCTTATGATTTCCATAGAGATAACATAAAATGGGATATAATACATTCTTTTAAAGCCTTTTTTCCAATAATGTGTTTTATGCTCACACTGCAGCAGCTAGTTACTAGAATAAAGGCGGCATATACGAATGCTCAGATGGCAAGGGATAATGAGATGAAAGACTCGCTCATTCTCACAACCGGTGACATTGGACGGTAAGTTTAACAGACAGTTGGTTATAAGTTAGTGAATGAGAAATGTAGTTTAGTTCTCTATATCTGATAATGTTGTAGAGCATTTTTAGTCCTTTGGGTATAGGGGGTGCATGGTAAAAGTAAAGCTTATTGGTCAGTTAGCGGCTGGCCTGTTATTTAGAGGGGGAAGTGTATTACCTATAATTCAGGAATGATTAGAAAGCACAGTCATTATAGTTGTTTCACTCTCATTTTTTACATTGTCATTTTCAGTGCTGCTAAAGGAGACCTGGTTCCATTTGCACTACTGCACCTGTTACATTGTCTCTTGTCTAAGTCCACCTCTGTAGCTGGAGCTTCCTACACAGAAATCCGATCGCTGGCTACGGCAAAGTCTATCCGTTTACAAGCCTTTTTCAGCCAGTATAAAAAGCCTATATGCAAGGTGAGAGGCATTCTTTTCCACGATTATGGCATTTCTTGTAACCATGGATATATGTAGCAATACTTTTATATAATATGGAATAAAACAGGTCATGTGCACCATACAAAACATATATATGTAAATAAATGTATATATATACTGGTTCTGTACTACCCAATTGCCCAATATGCAGTCCGCCCTATTGAGACATCCAGAAAATGACAGTTCAATAAAAGAGAGAGGTCGGGTTGTGCTCACAAGTGGGCGGGGCCTGGTATTACAATATAGGTGTGCCAGTGGACTGTGTTGCAATCCAGCTTTCTGAACCACCGCCATTTTATAATCGGATTAGGTGGAAAACTTACAGTGGTGTAGGGTGTGGGTATTGTAAGTCCGTCTGGATCCAGTTAAATAATATTATGGGCCATATTTACTAAGCTGCGGGGTTGGAAAAGTGGAGATGTTTCCTATAGCAACCAATCAGATTCTCACTTTCTTTTTACATACTAGAGAATGTCAGCTAAAATCTGATTGGTTGCTATGGGCAACATCTCCAGCTTAGTAAATTTGGCCCTATGCCTTCACATAAATAAAGAGCAGGTATAGCTATATTGAGAATATTGATCTTTCAGATAAGTCCTTGCCTGCTATTGCCATATGTCTTTCCCTTTAGTTTCTAGTGGAGTCACTGCACACAAGTCAACAAACTCTTCTATCCAACACGCCTGGGCGCAGCAGCGATGTACAGAAGCAAGAAGCAGCACATCACAGGGAAGCAGCCCTGGACATTCTGTCAGAAATAGCCAATGTATTTGATTTCCCAGATCTCAACCGCTTTATAACAGTAAGCACTATCTGGTTTTTTATTTTATTTATTGATTTTTATTTATTGTATAAACACAGATACATACATTTTTTGGGTGTCTTTTATATAGAAGACCTTGCAACTGCTGCTTCCTTATCTTGCTGCCAAAGCCAGCCCAGCAGCTTCTGCTTTGATCAGGACCATTGCCAAACAGCTCAATGCAAACCGCAGGGAGATCCTCATCAATAACTTTAAGTACATCTTCTCTCACCTCGTGTGTTCATGCACCAAAGATGAGCTTGAGAAATCGCTTCATTACCTTAAGGTGTGTAACAGACATAGCTTGTGCATATTTGGAAAAGTCTCAGAATTTTAGCAGGGTTTCTCTTCCTCCATGAGTGATTTTCCTTCAGCAGTCAGTATTTTGGTTAAACTGACCAACAGGAAGACAGAGGAGTCTGTGGAGCTCTTTTCATGAAGGGTTTTTTCTTTATATCAGTACATATTTGAAATTATGTATAGTGTCCAAGAGGAACGGCTTCTGTTACCTCCTCCATCATTAACTACCTATGCTGAATTTGACCCATTATTATTCCCTTGATCATTTAGTGCCTAGTATTAACACTGTGGGAAAGTAAAGTGTAGGGGCTCCTACTGTAAGTTAGATAGAGCAAAGAGACTGCTCTTCCTCTTACCATGGAATATAATATTTATAGTAATGAGTGGTAGAACGATTTGATTGAGTTTTGTTTCTGTGCTTTTCCTTTTTCTGTATCTGCCATATTGGGATGTGCTTGCTGTCAATGAACAGAATGAGACAGAAATTGAGCTGGGAAGTTTACTCAGACAGGATTACCAGGGGCTACACAATGAGCTGCTCCTGCGACTTGGGGAGCATTATCAGCAGGTCTTTAATGGGCTCTCCATTCTGGCTTCCTTTGCATCCAGTGATGATCCTTACCAAGGACCACGGAACATCACTAAACAGGAAATAATGGTGAGATAACATAATAGTGATATATAACGGTATGCATTTGAAGATACAGTTATGACATGGGAAGATATTTTTGTTGCAGGCCGATTACCTACAGCCCAAATTACTAGGAATCCTAGCTTTCTTTAATATGCACTTACTGAGTTCCAGTATTGGCATTGAAGACAAAAAGATGGTAAGTGCCGAATTCTCAGGTAGCATTGGAGTGTGTAATGCCATTGTTGTGCTATGCAATTGCTTCAAAAGACAATAATATACTCATCCAAATGATAAAATATACATATTACCCTTTGTCAGGCCTTAAACAGTTTACTATCTCTGATGAAACTCATGGGTCCCAAACACATTAGCTCTGTGAGAGTGAAGATGATGACAACTCTTAGGACTGGTCTTCGATACAAAGAGGATTTTCCAGAGCTTTGTTGCAGGTATTGTGTAGAAATGTCTTATGTGTAAATGTGTAACTTGTGAACTTGTGATGCTTCACATTTTTTTTTTTACCTTATTTTCTTTTGTTTTTTTTTAGAGCTTGGGACCTGTTTGTTCGCTGCCTGGATCAAGTGTACCTGGGGTCACTTCTCAGCCATGTAATAGTGGCTCTGCTGCCTCTATTGCACATCCAGCCCAAAGAAACTGTGGCCGTGTTCCATTATCTCATAGTAGAGAATAGGTAGGTTGGACTACAAAGCAAGTGCAAGAATTTTCATGCCTTAAAAGTTCTAACACACTATGTAGCTCTTGGCAGCATAACTTTTTTTTAAGAATGTCATATTTTTATTAC
The DNA here is from genome assembly GCA_011038615.1 of Limnodynastes dumerilii. Taxonomy (NCBI): domain Eukaryota; kingdom Metazoa; phylum Chordata; class Amphibia; order Anura; family Limnodynastidae; genus Limnodynastes; species Limnodynastes dumerilii. The sequence goes on from WWET01000931.1 coordinate 404,001, forward strand.
ATGGAATTTAAACTTCCAGGTTTTAAGTTGTCTAGATTTGTAATATATATTTTAATTGGCCGAATCCTTTGCATAGAGATGCTGTTCAAGACTTCCTGCATGAAATCTATTTCCTGCCGGACCACCCAGAGCTCGAGCCAATACTGAAGGTTCTCCAGGAATACAGAAAAGTAGGTTGTAAGAATTTTTCTGCAAAGATAGCTTGCACGTAACCTCAATTGTGTTGCAAAATATTTTGCTGTCAAGGCTAAATATACAGATGTGTTGAGCCAGAACTGATGTCGCTATATGGGTTTTGTGAATTTTCCTTATGGGCATATCTTCAATATATATTTCTGGTGCGGCCCATAAACAGCATCAAAAATTCCCCAAACGCGACCCATATCAAACGCTAAGGTGAGCAAGGTAGTTAGGCAGGGTTACATGGCATAGTAGAACCTTTTTGGAAGAGTTTTTTTTTTGCATTTGTTTATATATTTTATATTTTTAATGTTTGTTTTTGCTTTAGGAAACAACCAAAAGCTCAGATCTACAGACAACGATGCAGTTATCCATAAAAGCAATTCAGCATGAAAATGTGGACGTCCGCATTCATGCTCTCACGAGTTTAAAGGAGACGCTCTATAAAAACCAGGTATCTACTTTTCTCTTTGTTAAGACTTTTATTGATTATAAAGATAGTTGTTGTTTTGTTATTGTTGTAAAAAGACTTTGAATACCTGTCATACAACAGGGTGTTCATCAAGGACATCTTATACATGTACTATATCTCCGGTGTTAGATAACCAAAAGTTCAGCTTTACCTTTGGGGCTCAGATAAAGTTGCAGTGTTCCTTTTCCTGGTTATTATATTGGTGAGGAATGGATTCTATTTAATCTGAATGTCTTGAAATCTCTTATAGGCTAAACTATTGCAGTATTCAACAGACAGTGAGACTGTAGAGCCAGTTATCTCTCAACTGGTTACAGTGCTTTTAATAGGGTGCCAAGATGCCAGCCCACAAGCACGTCTTCTGTGTGGTGAATGCCTGGGACAGCTGGGTGCAATTGACCCTGGAAGACTGGACTTTTCTGTTAGTGATACACAAGGGAAAGGATCCACATTTGTGGTAAGCAATATTACATAGCTAATCATTCACTGTGACCAAAATGCGGTGATACATACATGTAAAGACATGATTGTGATAAAGGCCTTGCAATGTTAAAACTGCACTACCTTCAATTTTATATGTATTCCATTATACAGCCAATATAATCTACCCATGCAAATCAGCTTCCTACTTTAGTTTTGGTACGATTTGATTGTCTTCTTTTAAGGAATTTGACGTTACTTTTCCATTATGTATAATTGTAATACCATGGTTGCCAACTTTTGCAAAAGAATATCAGGCTTTGATGGCCCTTCTACTTGGCAGCCATAAAAATGGTCATCTCCATAGGCCTCAATGCAGGGAAATAGGACTCTGAATTCTGTCATCATACTGCATTGATTGAATCATCAGGGAGACTGCCAAACACTTTAGGGAGTCAGGGAGATTGCCCACTCTTCAATGAGCTTTCCTAATATTCAGGAAGTGTAGGTATCTATAAGTAATACATCAGGGAGGCTTTGATGGCCCTTCTACATCTTGGCAGCCATAAAAATTGTCATCTCCATAGGCCTCAATGCAGGGAAATAGAACTCTGAATTCTGTCATCACACTGCATTGACTGAATCATCAGGGAGATTGCCAAACACTTTAGGGAGTCAGGGAGATTGCCCACTCTTCAATGAGCTTTCCTAATATTCAGGAAGTGTAGGTATCTATAAGTAATACATGAATGAGACACAAATCAATGTTAGGATGCTTAATTAAGACAATAACATAACATTTCTTAGTAGAATGACTGCGCTTGTTCCAATTTTTTGTGTAGACTGGAGTGGAAGATATGAATTTCGCCTATGAGCTGCTCACGGAGCTGACAAGAGCATTTCTTGCATATGCTGACAATGTCCGTGCACAGGATTCTGCCGCTTATGCCATTCAGGTGAGAGAACTTTTGAAATCCACTGTCCTTGTTTATGTGTATGACAATATGCAGTATTCAAATATCCTGGACATTTACTTAAATATACCAAACACATTTTAAGCAGAGTAATGTGTTGATTTCACTTCTATAGAAAATGAAGACAAATATGTCTGTAATTACAAGCAGCCCTAAAGTTTTTTTGTTTTATGTTTTCTCTGAGATAAAAATAATGGCCATACCTTAATATATAAACACCAGAAATAATAGCAGCACTGTTTCATTCATAATGTCATACAACTGCAGGAGCTTTTATCGATCTATGAATGCAGAGAGGGAAAGACTGATTGTCCAGGGCAGAGACTTTGGAGAAGATTTCCAGAACATGTGCAGGAGATACTGGAACCTCACCTTAACACACGGTAGTCCTCTTCTCATTTCTTGTGTGTGTGTTACTGGATCTGGATTATGAACTCTTTAAAAGATTTAACACATTTTCAAAGTAACAATTTGATATTTATATAAAGCAGATCCTGATTTACGCAAATGGGTCATTTTCTGATCACTGGGATTGGAAAACATCCCTTTATGGTACTGCTGTACCTGGACAGATTCTTGATCCAGATCCATCCTGGTAGTGAATACAGTGGCAGGTTGGGACCGAGACAGGAGAAGCATTACCGCTCTGTGAGAGGGGGATAAATGTAATCCACACTGGCCGTGTTTTACGTGGGATCAGTGCAGAAATGTTATGGTAGGAGTAAGGTGGCATAAGGTTGTATGGGCAAAGGGGAGTGATCTTTCCTCACCTGTATGGAATTTAGGATGCAGCTGGGATTCGATACCGTGCCTCAGTCGCGGCTGCAGTCATAGCTCCAATCCCAGCGGCTTCGGATGTCTGGATCCGGTGCATTGTACTTAAATGTAGCATGATTGATTGAATGTTTTCTTAACAGATACAAGAGTTCCCGGAAAGCTGTAAACTGGGCTAAAATAAAGAAACCCATTTATCTAAGCAGGCTGGGCAATAACTTTGCAGACTGGTCTGCCTCCTGGGCTGGTTACCTGATAACAAAGGTACATTTTCTTTAGAGACTACTTTCTATGTATTTAATGTTTGAGAAACATTGAGCTTTGATCCAGTCTTTATTTGAAAAACACATATTCACAGATCTGCTTTCATGAAATAGATCATTTGATTTCTTTATTCATTTTTATAAGTTTATTTTTGTGACATTGGAGTAAAAGGAGGGGATGCTGTATCTAAAAATTTTATGAGCAATGAATACGACATAAATATACTTGCCCCTTACCTCCCTAGTGCCCACCTTTCTTCCTAGCATTCATTTAGCATTACAAATATTTAGCTATAGTTATCATTGAAGTGTAAATATGACTGGTGCTGGAAGTTTTTTTTCTGTTTAACAGTAGTGCGATAATAACTTGTATAATACCTCTCTGGATCAGTAAGCCCCAAAAAGGGTTGGTTAAGAGAGTGTAGTGGTGTGAAGTCCCAAAGTGCCTACTTATGTCCCAAAACAGTAATGATGTTTCTACTAAGTGAATCTTTGCATCATCACACTTCCACACTGTCACTAACTGGATGAGACTCTCTATCAAAGCATCACATCCATCTGCAGAGTAAAGCTGGGAACACACCGTAGGGTTATCTGCTGATTATCGTGTAGATGACATGATAATGGTTAGTTAGCTCTGACATCTTACCAGTGTGTACTGTTTTCTCTGCAGAATCACTAGAATCTGCATTGCATTGTGTGATTTGAGTTTTTTGGAGCTCCTAATTTTTCCAAATCAACGAAGTCTCCAAAAATCTTCAGTGTTCTGACACGATCTTCAGAGTAACAATACCCTTTCATATTTCTGCATAGGGCCTCCTTGGGGATATACATATTATTGCAGAAAAGGTTTATGGGAATAGTTTTGATGTATAGTAAAATTTAGAGCAGTGTGTATGGGGAAATCGTTCAGCTGGTTTACAATGTGCTTGTAGAAAATCTACTTGGTTTACTTGCTTACATATAAATTCACAAGCAGGGCCCTCTGTCTTGTCTTCCAGTCTGCACCCTCTGCATTGATAATTGAATTTGGTATTTTTGTTTTTCTGTAGGTCGTGTTTATGTTTAGTTAATATTCATGTAGTTCTATGCTTGTACATTATATGTGTGGAGCTGTAGACCATTTGTGGTGTCTTATAAATAAATGTTAATAATAAATAATAATAATAAATAATGACAACAAATGTTGTTATTCCCAACAACAAGATAACAGTCTGTATTTTGCATATTCCTTTTGCATTAATTATCAATGTAGAGTCCAAATTTATATGAGCATATAAAGGCTGTGATCATTCAGCTTGTACAAACAGAAAAGCAATAGCAACATTTCATAGCAGTGTATTACTTGCGTTATATCAGGCTGATGTGAAGAGAAAGCACTTCCTTTGTCACTTGGGAGTGCTTAGCGCTCCTTAAGAGATCCTTCCAATGCAGCCTCTTTAGAGCTTAATTGTAACAGTGTGCAGGAAGAAAAATGTTTTCTACTTATATTAAGGGGTCGCCATGGGAGCAGTTGAGTGTTTTGAACACCAGCATTTTTTTTGGTAGCAAACGGTTTTCCTTTAAAGCATTTTCTAACACATCCTAATATGTTAAGTAGTTGAGTACAGTAAATATTGCATAACAGAGGGTGCATCGGCAATGAAATAGTAATAGAAATAGATGACAATAAAGAGGGGTGTGTGTGTTATATTTTAATAAGTTTTTGTATTGTAACTTTATTGGGTAAAATGGGATTTATTGTTACTCACCGTTAAATCCGTTTCTAGTAGATCATCTGAGGCAGTGTTCCCCAACCTCAGTCCTCAGGGACCACTAACAGTCCATATTTTCTAGGTTTCCTTAAAGAATCACAAGTGATATAATGAGCAGCACCTGTGGAGCTTTTAAAATGTGACAGTTAGTAATGAACACACCTGTGTTGGGGAACACCTGTGTTGGGGAACACTGATCTGAGGGACACGGTGACAATAGGTTGGTAGAGGCACACTGGAGCTAGGAACTCGACAGTTTAAAATAATGTTGAGAGTAGGTGCTCCACTCTCCAACTCCCACTGAACCTCAGTTTTATAATAGCAAAGCCCAGAAGAGAAGGAAGAACAAACAGATAGAAAAATAATTCAAAACCCCAAACACTACTGAGTGTGAGGGTCCCCCAAATGATCTACAAGATTTAACAATGAGTAACAGTAAATTCCATTTTCTCTAACACTCATATAGGGGCCACTGCGACAATAGTTGATATACCAAAGATGTCTCCTATGAGAGGAAATGCTCATTTGAAGTTGGTTTTAGCACTTTTTTTTTCCAAAGGAAGCTTCCTGGAAAGCAAAAACCTAAAGCCTGTAAAATTTTGTGAAAGTGTGGATGAAAGACCAGGTAGCCGCCCAACACAGCTGCTGCACTGAAGATCCCCTACTCGCTGCCCATGAAGCACTGACCAACCTGGTGGAATGGGCTGAAAGTCCCGGGGGGGACTTGCTGATTGGCATCCCTATAAGCCTGTTGAATTGTGAGCCAAATCCATCTGGCTATAGACTGTTTGGCAGCTGGCCATCCCAGTTAATGAGCTTCATAAAACACTAACAGGAAGTCAGTTTTCCTAATCTGAGCTGTTCTATCCACATAATTCCTTAAGGCTCTAACTACATCTAAAGAAATAAGATTATCCCGGACACCAGAAGAAGAACCTGATGAAGGAAAGAAAGTTGAAAGATCTATCTCCTGATAGATATGGAATCTGGAAACCACTTTTAGTTGAAAAGAAGGAATGGTACGAAGAACCACCCTTTCTTGATGGAAAATAATAAAAAAAAGATCTACAGGATAACACACTCAACTCTGAGACTCTTCTAGCAGATGCAAGTGCCAGAATGAAAGCAACCTTCCAGGAGAGAAATCTCAATTCAACATACTCCAGGGGCTCAAATGCATGACACTGTAGTGCCGAAAGTACTAAATTAGGATCCCAAGAGGATAAAGGGGTCACAAAGGAGGGGTTGAATATGATGGCCCCCTCTTCAAAAGATCTAGACCTCTGGAAAAAGGGCTAATTATTGCTGAAAGTAAACTGAAAGAGCAGAAACTTGCACCTTAAGTGAACCTAAGCCCTGATTTTAGACCACCCTGAAGGAATTCTAAAAAATTCTAGTATTTGAAAGCTGCTATCATGTTCCCTCTCTCCCTTCTCTGCTCCAAGCTATACATGTTTAGTTCCTCTAGCCTTTTTTGGTATGATTTGTTACACAGGCCATGGACCATTTTAGTTGCTCTTCTTTGCACAGTCTCTAATGTATTTGTCTTTCTGGAGATATGGCCTCCAGAACTGAACACAGTATTCTAGGTGAGGTCGTACCAATGATCTATAAAGGGGCATCACTTCTTCCTTCTTTCTGCTACTAATTCCTCTCCTCCCTATGCAACCAAGCATCTGACTTGACTTTCATTGCTTTGTTACATTGCTTGGCTACCTTTAAGTCACTGGAAATAATGACTCCTAGATCCCTTTCCTCCTCTGTAGACTCTGTAGAAGTAATGCCATCAAGGATATATTGAGCCTTTGGGTTTTTGTGCCCCAAGTACATGATTTTGCATTTTTTGGCATTAAACTGCAGTTGCCACACTTTTGACCATTCCTCCAGTCTACATAGATGTTGCCACAGTCTTGACCATTCCTCCAGTCTACCTAGATCATCCCTCATTTTCTGTAACTCACCTGGCGTGTCTACCCGGTTACATATCTTGGTGTCATCTGCCAAAAGGCATATTTTCCCCTCAATACCACAGGCAATATCACCTATAAAGATATTAAATAGCACTGGTCCAAGTACAGAACCCTGGGGTACTCCACTGGTTACCTTACCATCCCCAGAAGAGATTCCATTTACTACAACCCTCTGTTGTCTATCCTGTAACCAAGATTGTATCCATGCAACTATCTTTAAGTCCATTCCTAAAGTTTCCAGCTAATTTAACAGTCTGCGATGTGGCACAGTGTCAAAAGCCTTACTAAAATCTAGATAAGCTATGTCTACAGCTCCCCTTTTATCAAATAATTTACTGACCCAGTCAAAAAAACTCAATAAGATTTGTTTAACATGATCTTCCCCCAGACGCAGGATTGCGTGCTCTGAGCATGGTTTGAATACCAGATTCAGACAATCCTGTAGATCTTAAGATTTGAGATTCAAGAGCCATGCCATCAAATTGTATTGTTGTAGGTTTTGGTATAGGAACGGGCCCTGGGAAAGAAGGTCTGGATGCAGAGGAAATTTCCAACCTGGATCGACTGCCAGACTAAGAATGTCTGCGTACTAAGACCTTTCTGCTCAATTAGGAGCTACTAGGATTAGCAGCACTCCTTGCTGATTTAATGTACCTTGGCAACATTGCGAAGGAAGGGAAGGCATATGCCAGCTGACTGATCCATGGGGCTGACACGCCGCTTGAGGAACCTTGTGATTGTGGCAAGACACCATCAAGTCTAGATCTGGCATACTCCTGGACAGTTG
>WWET01000931.1:411671-422337 GCA_011038615.1 Limnodynastes dumerilii
ATGGTCTGCCTGCTCAGAAAGTCCACCTCCCAATTATCGACTCCCTGAATATGAACAGCAGGGATTGCAGAAACATGCCTCTCGGCCATGAGAAAGTACGCTCTGTCTCTCTCATCGCTTGAGCACTCTTTGTTCCGCCCTGTCTCCTGATATAAGCAACTGCTGTTGCGTTGTTGGACTGGATGCATAGAGGATGTCCCACAAGCCGTGACTGCACCGTTTACAAAGCTCTGTGCTCTGAGTTCCAGAACATTTATTGACAGGCTGGACTCTTTTCAAGACCAAAGACCCTGAAGGGATAGGTGAAGGGTAATCGCTCCCCAACCGGAGAGACTGGCATCCGATGATACTAGAACCCAATTTGTTATTAAAAAAGGACGGCCGATTGACAAATGATCCTTGCAAAGCCGCCAACTAAGGGATATTTGGGTTCCTGGGACAGATGAATTCTCTCAAGTTAAGTTTAGATGGATCCTGTCCCATTGGGAGAGAATGTTCCACTGGAACTTCCTGGGCCGGAATCTTGCATAGGGAACCGCTTCGAATGAAGACACTATCAAAATGAGCAAAAGGAGCTCTTTTTGAAGAGAAGAATATGAGTTAGTTTCTTAAGGGAAGAGATTTTTTTTCTGAAGGAAGTAAAATTCTTTGAAGACTCGTGTTGAAGACAAGGCCCAGAAAAATAATGCTTTGAGCATGAGATAAGCATAACTTTTTTTTATATTGATAAGCCAACCATGAGCCTGAAGAAACTGCATTGCGACTCGCAGATGTTCCTGAGGAATTTGCTACAACCGAGCTTTCAGAAGCAAGTCATCAAGATAAAGGACCATGTTCATTTCCATAATCCTGAGACAGCTGACCATTACCCCCATGACCTTTGTAAAGACTCTGGGAGCAGTTGCCGGACAGAAGGACAAAACTGGCGGTCCTGGGTGACTGTCAGGAACTCTGTTTCTAAACTGGCTTAGGAGCCTGATGCTTGGAAGCCCAAACCCGACGCCCCTTAAAAGAAGGCCTAGGCTGCTCCTGTTGACCCCTGCTATATCCAGATTGACCCCTTAAAGAACATTTAAAAGAGACGAATTTAGAACCAGAGAAAGGGCGACACTTGGGTTTAGGAGGATTGACAGAAAGGAAAGTACTCAAGTAGCTTGAGCAATAATCTTATCTAATTCTGAACCAAACAGAACTGAACCATTAAATGGCAGGGATTCTAAAGCCCATATAGAGTCAGAATCTGCTTGCCAGGAACGAAGCCACAAAATCCTCCAAACCATTACTGATAAAGCAGAGGCACCAGAAGAAGCCACAGCATCCAAAAAAGCATTAGTAATATAATAACCTGCTGCTTACTTAAGATATTCCCCCAAAAGTGAGTTTTTCTCATGGGGAATCCACACGCAAACCCTGAATGAGCTCTTCAGCTGCACAAGACAAAATGGGTCTAAGCAATGAACCAGATGCAGAATACAACATCTTTAGATAGGAGTCACACCTTCTATCCATATTATCCTTTAAGATTGCCATCTCCTGGACAGGCACAGTAGTGGGCTTAGAAAGTCTAGCTATCAGTAATAAAGTGGAAATCTTTTGGGAATGGTAAACCGTTTATTTGGTTTACTCCAGGCTTCCTGGATTATTTCCTGCAGCTGAGGAGAAGAAGGAAAGGTAACGACCTGCTTCTTCTTTCTCCTAAAGAGGGAAACCTTTTGAGGAGAGTTACCCTGGTCCGAGATGTATAGGACCTGGACCGCTAAGACTAAATCCTCAACACCCTTTGGTGAAAAGCAATCCTCTTCTAAAAAAGGATCCTCATCGGATAATAAAGCTGCAATTTCCTGAGATGAAGCCTCAGAATCCGAGTGCTCCAGAAAGAGAGCTGGGTGAGAGGAACTGCGTTTATGTGGCTTGCTTGGAAGCCCAAACCCGACGCCCCTTAAAAGAAGGCCTAGGCTGCAGGATTGACCCCGTAAAGAAGATCCAAAATAGACGAATTTATAACCAGAGAAAGGGCGACGCTTGGGTTTAGGAGGATTGACAGAAAGGAAAGTACTCAAGTAGCTTGAGCAATAATCTTATCTAATTCTGAACCAAACAGAACTGAACCATTAAATGGCAGGGATTCTAGAGCCCATATAGAGTCAGAATCCGCTTGCCAGGAACAAAGCCACAAAATCCTCCAAACCATTACTGATCAAGCAGAGGCACTAGAAGAAGCCACAGCATCCAAAGAAACATTGGTAATATAACCTGCTGTTTCCTTAAGATATTCCCCCAAAAGTGAGTTTTTCTAATGGGGAATCCACACGCAAACCCTGAATGAGCTCTTCAGCTGCACAAGACAAAATGGGTCTAAGCGATGAACCAGATGCTGAACACAATATCTTTAGATAGGAGTCACACCTTCTATCTAAATTATCCTTTAAGATTGCCATCTCTTGGACAGGCACAGTAGTGGACTTAAAAAGTCTAGCTATCAGTAATAAAGTGGAAATCCATTGGGAATGGTAAACCGTTTATTTGGTTAACTCCAGGCTTCCTGGATTATTTCCTGCAGCTAAGGAGAAGAAGGAAAGGTAATGACCTGCTTCTTCTTTCTCCTAAAGAGGGAAACCTTTTGGGGAGAGTTACCCTGGTCCGAGATGTATAGGACCTGGACCGCTAAGACTAAATCCTCAACACCCTTTGGTGAAAAGCAATCCTCTTCTAAAAAAGGATCCTCATCGGACATTAAAGCTGCAATTTCCTGAGATGAAGCCTCAGAATCCGAGTGCTCCAGAAAGAGAGCTGGGTGAGAGGAACTGCGTTTATGTGGCTTTTGGTCTGAACTTAATAATATTTAGCTCCACCCCACAACTGAATTCTGTAAGTCCTGGGCCCAATCTGGAACAGGTTGGTCAAGGAGGACTGATAACACAGAAGAGATTCAGCACTCACCGCCCTAGTAGACATAGTGTGGGAGAGATCTGCCACAGCAGCTGCAAGCAACCTGGCCCAAGCTGGCTCCTCCATAGTAGACAGCTGTCACTGACTGTCACGGTTCAGGGGAGCCGGTGTCGCACGCTGTGCACAGTGCACCCTGGTGCTGCCGTCCACTGGGAAGCTTTGCTGACTTTTCTGAGGAAGATTTGGGTTTTGAGCTTTATCCCTTATCTGACATTGCAGAATATAGAATTAAAGCGCTGACACAGAAAAAAAATGACAGAATTTGTTTTTGTTTTTTTAAATAAAGAAATAAATGATACCCCAAGAAAAATACCAGTGGAGAGAAGCTTAACCCAAATTCTATATCTTATGAGGGGAAAAAAACGCCACACAGCCTTCACACCGCTAGTTCTGTAAGAACTGACAGGATTTTTTAGGTGGTTTAAACCAGCAGTAGGAAAAACATGCCAAGCAGGAGGTTAAACCATTGTGAAATAAAAGGGGGGATCAACAAACCTTCACCTATGGACCCATTGCTAATAACTCCCTCCCAGTCAAGTAAGACAGGATCCCCTTTATTAAAGCACTGTTAGTACCCCCTGCTTCTCGCAACAGGATTTTTAACTGTCAAGTGCCCAGCTCCATTATGCCTCTAACAACCTATTGTTGCAGTGTGCCCCAGATGAGTGATAGAGAAAGAAAGGTAATTAGTAATACAACAAGTACAGAATTTGGTTTAACAACCTATACCATAAAAAGAAATAAAACAAAAAACCTCACTGATCATGCCAGTGGATCACTCTATTGTAATGGGGATATGGTCACCTTCATGGCGCTCGACACCGCTGGATCGCTAGATGGATGATCTACACTCGATAGGGATGTCTGCTCGTGATCATTGTAATGAAATGTTTGATGTTCTGGGTACAAATGATTGTTTTTCTTTACTTGTCCTGCAGGTCAGACATGATCTTGCAAGAAAAGTATTCAACTGCTGCAGTATAATGATGAAGCATGACTTCAAGGTGACCATTTATCTTTTACCACATATACTGGTTTATGTGTTGCTGGGTTGTAACAAAGAAGATCAGCAAGAGGTAAGGACGGATGAAGGCCTGTTACTTGTGTTACTGTGTGTAATTATAAAGACTTGGAAAGCAATATCTTGCTAATAGAGTATGTATAGCACTTTCACTGTCATTCTGTGGCTATTGCCAACCTTAAACAACCTCAATGTAGAGTATTTCTATGCTATAACTCATACAAACCCTTTGTTTTTAGCCTCTTCCCATATAAATTAGGTCCGCGATTGCGCTTTAATTTGTCATGTTTTCTGGGGGTTTAATTATTAGGTAAATGACACCTGTACTGTTAAATTATAATCGTGTTGAATTAAATCCAAGACAGCCTAGTTTTATTTTTGAGGAAAGTGGTGTGGTGGGTTACATCCTTTGCCACCCTGTTACACTGCGCTGGACAGCCATAGGTGGTGAATGTGGTTATAGGTGGTGAAAATGGTTATGGACCAGCCAGAGTCGTGACTTTTTTTTCTATTTTTGTGGGTTCACTAATTATTTGTATTAGGTTCATGCTGAAATAATGGCAGTGCTGAAGCATGAAGATGCGTGGGCTCGACGTTTACAGGACAATGCCTCCGATCTTAGCCAGCTTAGCACCCAGACTGTCTTCTCAATGCTTGACCATCTCACTCAGTGGGCACGGGAGAAGTTTCAGGCACTTCATGCAGAGAAAACCAGTGTCAAACCCGGAGGCCGCGGACAAGTAAAAGGTCTGTGTCTTTTCATATGCATTCCACAGATGCCAATATTAATTATGGTCAAGACAATTGAACACCGCAATGTAAGGTCAAGATTAAATAGTGCCTTTTATGACACCATAAATAAAAAATAAGGAACTTGGGAAATAAAACCAAAAAGTTTCAAACTTATATATAAAAAAAAAATCTGTGGCAGAACAGGTCTACCAAACATAGCTATATGGTACATGATGATGTATAGGGCTGGGTCCAGACATTGTCCCCTATTTTGTGCATTCATATTGATTTGGGGACGCTTTTACTTTTGTTGCATTCATCCGGACTTAGAGGAATGATGCTTTAGACACTTTCCAGTAAGCGTTCCCTCTTTACCGATGCAGATTTCAGCACCACTGCCATTTTTCATTCACTGGGGCCAGAAAAGTTAAAGAAGGCTCTATTGCAAAAATGATATAATTTGCTTTATGATAGTTATTAAATATTACATTTATTGTGTTTCTTTTTTCTAATAGCTGTGTGTCCAGAGGAACACGGAGAGTATCAGAATGTGAAAACTTTCCTAGAGCTTATACCACAAGACACACTGGCTGTGGCTTCTTTCCGTTCCAAGGCTTATACCAGGGCTGTTATGCACTTTGAATCTTTTATCATGGAGAAAAAACAAGAAATTCAGGGACACCTGGGATTTTTGCAGGTGTTTATATCTCTGTGATACTCTATTTACAATTTGTATTTCATTTTGCATGATAATAACAAGTCATAGACTGAATAGAGGTATTGGGATTATTATGATTGTATGTGGCACACTCTTACATTCCAGAATGTATTCCCTCCCTTTAGAAACTCTATGCTGCTATGCATGAACCCGATGGTGTAGCTGGGGTGAGTGCCATTCGTAAGAAAGAGGCATCTCTGAAAGAGCAGATCTTGGAACATGAAAGCATTGGTTTGCTGAGAGATGCCACTGCCTGCTATGATCGAGCCATCCAGCTTAAACCTGAGGAGGTAAAACAGCTGTAATTTCTCATGTAGTAGTAGTGATGAACCCTTTCTTACTAATAACTAATGTCTTCACTGCTGTGAACTGTGAGAGCGGTGCTTCCTCTTTACATACTGCCTAAATCTAAAGCCCTGTATTGAAAGGGTTATAAAGAAACCCACCTTTCACTGCCGGCTGTCTACAATATGCCTGTGCTCCTCAGACAACCAGCACTGTAAAATTCAGGCTTATGGGGAAGATGAGTGAGGATCACAAAGTTCCACAGCTCAAACAAATGTGGTAGAAGTGTAGGATAAACAGGACTACAGACATACAGAGAAATAGATTAGCATTATTGACACAAGACATGCAGATGTTTGGAAATGTATGACAATCCCTGAAACAACTTTTATTTTAGTAATCAAAAAAATTGGAAAATAGTTATTTGTAGCAGAGCGTTATAGACCAACAATGACGTTTTCTGACGATGTAAAGTATTGTGGAAAAATCAATTGTTTCATAAAACATGGGTATTGTACACACAATCATTTTCTTGTTTTTTATACTGTATATATAATTACATAATAAATACACTGTTACCTATGTTTATTTCCAGAGTTCTGGACTTCCTTTAGTGACACATATACAGTGGTCTTTACTGTCCTGGCTGCCTTTCACAATCAAATTATGTATACATTTAATGTCAGGTGCATAGCTTTAAATGACTGATTTTGATGTTCTCTTCCTGTAGGGAATCTCTTGGATTCACAGCTAGCCTCACAATAATAAGGGCATATGTACTGGCGTTGTCATTGATATGTACTTGTTTTAACTTACAGGAAGAATCTAGTATTCGCTTAGTATACTGTGATCATTATTGATAGAAAATTAGGTCCATAATGGAATAAATATTGTCAGTGTCCTCTTTCTCAATACAGATTGTCCACTACCATGGAGTAGTGAAATCCATGCTGGGTCTTGGCCAGTTATCCACTGTGATCACACAAGTTAATGGAGTGCTAAACACCAGGTGAGAAGTACTCTACTCATCATTCAGAAATGGATGACCAAGACTTCATAAAAAGACACTTCATGAATCTCTGCGTAATAATGGAAAAAAAAAGAAACCCACTTGCTCATAAGCCCAGGCCTACCCTAGTCTTTAGTGGAGCTTAGCTGTTGCTATTGCTTGCATGCCGAGCTCCAGTCTGTCGATCAGGTAATTGTAGACGGCTCAACTGTATCCTGTGCATCAGAGAGTATAAAATCCTAGAGGAAAAAGGTTGCTTTCCCTGACATAAGGGGCAGTTATGTGGAAAAGGCAGCGGGTGGCAAGGTTTGCTTGGGCAGCGGTGGTTCTCGCTTCACCCTCCACTTGCCCCCTCGATCCCATTCCCTCCCACTTCCTTAAATCTCTAGCCCACCTCTTCAACCTATCCAGCTCCACTTGCATTTTTCCTTCAAACATGCCCTCATCTCTTCCACTCCCTCCTTGCTGCTGCGACACGCTACTATTGCTGAATCAGGCAGCTGCCGCTCTGTGAATAAAGCTGATAGCTGTCAGCTAAAGCTGCTTTTAAACACTCAACGCAACAGTGCTGAGTGCTGTATATAAATAAGCAACCAACTGTAGCCAGATGGAGGCTTTGCCTTGGACCCCTCCTCTGCTAGGTCGTCCCTGGGGCAGCTACTGCATCCTTATTATCCCTTGGTCTGTATGCTGCCTTTGACCCAGTTGACCACCCTCTTATATTCAGTACACTCTGCTATCTTGGTATCACCAATACCGTCCATTCCTGTTTTACCTCCTGTCTCTCTAACTGCTCTTTGTCTGCACTACTGGCTCATCTTCCCCAACCCCTCTCCTAGTTGGTGTCCTGCAGTATCTGTCCTGGGCCCACTTCATATTTTCCTCTACTCCTTGGCTAGTCTTATCAGCTCCTTATCAGCCCTCATCCACTCTTGTCATATACTACTTTTACTACTGCAATCACCTCATTATTGGTTTCCCCCTCAAGTGTCTACTCAGGCCGCTCTACCATGGCCTCCCATGTTTGTCAAGCCCAGGCTTCCTCTCCGCTTTGGAGCCCTTTTTAAGCTCCTCAAACTCACCTTCAATGCTAACTTCTCCACCACTGCACTTTACCTGTCATTATTAGTTCCATGCACACTCTATTCTCAGAGCCTCCAACATGACCCATTCCATTAGGTACAATATAAGCTGCTCCTGAGCTTCCAACTGTCACTCACCTGGTTTAAAATTATTGACTGATGTTTAAAAAACTTTTTGCCCCTTCAACACAGTTACCATAGTAACTGACAGTTGGAAGCACAGGAGCACTATTCTTTGTACCTAATGGAATGGGTCATGTTGGAGGGTATGCAATCTGCTTCCTTGTGGTGCCTTATATATTTTTTATAATAATAGCAATTCAAGAATGGTGCTGTTAATTCTAGAGGTGGAATAACAGCACCCCCTAGTGGTACCTTGGATAGTTTCACATACAAAGTGCTTATTCTCAACATAAGTCTGTACAAGCTGGGACAAAAAATATTTAGAGTTTAGAGAATTATGTGAGGAGTTCAGATTTAATCTTGTTTTCTGATATTTTAATTTCACAACTGTTACACATATTTTCATGAATTCTAAAAATAAAAGTAATTTTTTGATTGCACTACTACTACACAGACAGACACACTTATCCAAGTGCCCAATTTCAAAAAGTGACACAACCTTTTTCTTGGTGTATCTCTGGTATCTATGTGTATCTATAGTCTCCAAACATGAAAAAGTTTATCAATTGGATTGGTGACAGTGCTTTGCAGATCTGCTGCAGTTACTTGGTGCTGTTTGATTTGGTGTGATATGGCAGAACTTGGCAGGGTTCTTTTTTAAATTCAATCATTTTTATTAGACATAAAAACAAAAATCTGTACATATCTCGAGCTGTAGAAGTTATTTTCCAGACAGTACAATGACTACATGCTTAATGAGACATAATAACGTATTATTTAAAGACCGTTTCAATCATGAAATTAGCATATAACAAAATAATAGAAGCATGAAATCATAAAATATAGTGAGGCAACGTGAGCTTCCTACATTAGTGCATTATAGGAATATACACACAATGGAAATAGTTGTAGAACCCAGCTTGTACATTGCCAGCCTGTGTAATTTCATTACAGAATACTAATGTTTTTTAAGCCTTGTTCATTCTGCTGCTTCCCTAGGCCTGAATGGACAGCTGAATTGAACACTTACAGAGTGGAGGCCGCTTGGAAGCTCTCACAGTGGGACTTGGTGGATGAATATCTGTCTGCAGGTAATTGTAGTATCATGTGATGCTTAAGAAATGATTTAGTAAATTGTTTTAGCTGCCTAGTGGCAGTGTAACAACGCGCTTATAAACAAGTTCGGCCTCAGTCCTTATTTTCTTTTGGACAGTAACATGCAAAGGCTGTGTGTTACCTAGCATAGGTTTCTGGACCGTAGAGTTTAGCATGAGTATTGAGGAAGTAGTATTGTTCTCAAATATGTAATTATTTTTATTAAACAGTGTTGAATTTGGAAAACTTGTTAAAAATGCCTGTGTAAATTAGTAAATGGAAATGTTGTGTTTCTTTATTGTTATTGTTTCTTGGTAAAAACTCTTCACAGCAGGCTCATTATTGCTGAGGGGGAAGTTTAGACAAAGACATCTTTACATCTTTACATGTTTTAAAATGTTTATAACTACAGTTTATTTTATTTTGTTATTTATTTTCTTGGTGTATAAAAAACAGTTTATTAAACAGAAAAATAACAGAATAACCATATACATATTAGACAAGATGAAATTTATTTGTATCCCTCTGAAATGCCTAATAAAGCCATGTATTTGTATTATTCACTAAAGTTGTTGATTTGCAGTGAAAGCGATGACCAGTAATTATTGTGATTAGTTTGCTTCATTGTTGTTAGCTGAAAGTCGGTTATAATTTGAAGTAAAATGTGCTTATGCTGTAAGCAGATAGAAAATCTACCACCTGGAGCATTAGACTGGGGCAGCTGTTGCTCACAGCTAAGAAGAGTGATACAGAGGCATTTTATGACTCGCTCAAAGTGGTTCGTGCAGAGCAGATTGTCCCTCTGTCAGCGGCAAGTTTTGAGAGGGGGTCCTACCAACGTGGCTATGAGTACATTGTAAGGTATCTGCTTTATATTACACAGACTTCTTGTTGACTAACAATAGAGATACATTCCACATTACAACTGCATGAAACCAAAGGCAGCAAGTACTGTCCATTTTTTGTGATGACAATGACATTTCATTTAAAGTTAGGGTTTTATATCTTTCCCACCTTTTGCATAGAGTTATAATATCTGCTTAGTTGGTGCTTCCATGAAAATGTTATTATACAGAAACTCTTAAATCTATTTTCTATGAGATGTGATTCAGGATGTCAGAAGTATATTGTATGTTTAATCTGATGTCTTTGCTATAATGTCGTTACTTGCATCTTGGTCTTCTAAGGCTGCACATGTTGTGTGAACTTGAGCACAGTGTGAAGAGGTTGCTGCAGAATCTTTCTGGTGATCCTGCTATGGACGCTCTTAACTGGTCAGCGCGGCTGGAAATGACCCAGAATTCCTACAGAGCAAGGGAGCCCATTCTGGCTCTACGCAGGGCTTTACTGACCATCGGGAAGAGGTATTTTCTTTCCTATGTTGTGGCAGAAATGTTTAATACAGGAACTTGGTGCAGGTGGCAAATACAGGGAATTATTGTATACTAATACTAATAATAAGAAATAATAATAATAATAAAATAAGAATTTTAAAAATGTGTACCTGGATTTTTTAGCTGAAATGATTGCATTTGCTTTAAACATAAATCCGTAGTGTCCCCACACTGTAATGAGCATTCCATAAAAAAAATTGGTTTCTTTGAACATTGTTTAACATTGTTAGTAGTTTTTTTTTTTTTTTTGTAATAGTT